>JAVTVY010048843.1:0-22631 GCA_036873755.1 Hanleya hanleyi
TTTCTGGAGATTTTCGGAGTATCGGGACATCATTTGTTAAATATGCCGCGACGTTGTGTAGTGGGAGGTTGCAGTTTTACTACAGATGACGGTATTGGTATTCATTTGTGGCCTAAAGACGAGAAAATCGCTGCAAATTGGACGAAATTTGTACGCAACACGAGAGTGTGGAAAGAGGGCCTGAGCCAGTACTCGTATAATTTGCTCGGCACATTTTGACAGAAATTAGACATCATTCGAGGACATCTACAGCGTAGCAGTTGAATTCAGGTACAAACCAAAACTAAAGAGAACAGCTATTCCAACTATCAAACCTAACAACAATCAGAATGTGACGGCAAAGAAATCGGACAAGGAGAATCTATCACGGACATCGGCTGAACGAACCTAGCCTGCAAGCGAGGTCTCGGGCCGGGCAGGGAGACGGCTGTACATGCCCTGCTCGCTCTCGCGTGGCATTTGTTGCTTGAGCACCTACAGGTTAGACTGGATGAGTCTCTATTTCATATATACTATTTAATAATACTAAAATGATCTTTCATAAATATATTAATACTTTCATAACCCCTTGACATTTGAGATTGTGGGAATATCATTCGATTTCAATTTAATTGAGGTAATTTGTCGAAAATTGAGCAAATGTGAATGCCGATCCACTCAACATGGCTTACTTTTCGCCATGAATGTCCAAAGTATTTTTTATCAAACTATATAATTCTGAAATTGGTATTTCATGGGGATTATGGGAAAACAAACAAAATTCAAATCGGACGTATATCAGTAGAGTTATCAACAGTTTACTGTCCATACTGCCGAATCCCGGAGTTTATCCCCTCGAAAAGGCTGCCTCGGTCAGTAACAACAATAACAACACAGATGTGCTCGTTCTTTACATCACAGAATCGTTCTACATTCAATACAGTTTGAAATATATGGACATTTGCTCTTATAGATGACGATAATAAGGTTTCCAGTCAAGTTGCATACCAATCACTATTCAACAAACGACCTCTCCGAATCCTGTCGTCGTCGAGTTCCACGTTGTCAGAGTGGTTGTCATTGTCAGAATCGGAGCCGTACGGCTCAAATTGATAGGGCTGAATTCCGCCGTTGGTCTGCAAACAACTGTTAATTTGCCCGTCATCATCCTCCTCTATGTCTATTTCATCTTCTTGGCGAAAAATATTTCCATCTAAGCATCTGATATCGCTCGAATCGACATCTGAACCGGAGCTCTGACTGCACTCGCTTTCCATGTTATCCGCTGTTTTTTCTCAGGCAACTTCCCTGCGTGACGTCATCAAGCCAGCTGTGAAAGTGTGAAAAGCCCACTTTGCTCCCATATTACGTGTG
Organism: Hanleya hanleyi; assembly: GCA_036873755.1. Lineage (NCBI taxonomy): Eukaryota > Metazoa > Mollusca > Polyplacophora > Lepidopleurida > Hanleyidae > Hanleya > Hanleya hanleyi. Next base: position 1,354 of record JAVTVY010048843.1, read on the forward strand.
TTTCTGATCAGATTAGAATTTTTTCAATATTTTTTTCATACAAAGTGAAGTATGAACTATGATTTTTAAGGAGTTTTAGATCAAAAAAAAATCCGTTTGGGTTGACCTTTAACATATAGAATTTGACCTTTTAAACATAGGTCAAGGTCAGTGATATTCTTCAATAGATTTCCGGTCCAGCCATAAGTGGTATAAATTTGGGCAATGTAGATATAATCTTTCATGAATTATTGTACTGAATAGAATCGGACCTGGATAAAATAGGTCAAGGTCAGTCATCTTCAGCACACCTTTGGAACATCACCAGATGTACACATATTACTAATTTGGAAAGCCTAGATATATTCTTCAGGTTATATCGTAATAAGCAGTATATGACCTTGAAAAAATAGGTCAAAGTCTGTCAACTGGGATAGGCTTCTAGTCAATCAACAGTTGCATGCTCAATATGAATTTGGGAGACCCCAGCAAATACTAAAATTTGACCTTGATAAAATAGGTCAAGGTCAGTCATCTTCAGTACCTTTGCCAGATGTATACATAGTATTAGTTTGGAAAGCCTAGATATATTTCGTCATGACAGACCATAATAAACAGTATATGACCTTGAAAAAATAGGTCAAGGTCAGTCAACTTGAATAGGCTTATAGTCAATCACCAGTTGCATTAGTGATATGAATTTGCAGACCCCGGTTTCCATCCTTTATAAAATAAAGCAAATATTAAATTTGACCTTGATAAATACGCCAAGGTCAGTCATCTTCAGTACACCTCTGGACCTTCGCCAAATGTATACATAATATTAAATTGGGAAGCCCAGATATAATTCTTTATGTTAGACCATAATAAACAGTATATGACATTGAAAAAATAGGTCAAGGTCAGTCAACTTGGATGGACTTCCAGTCAATCACCAGTTACATAAGTAATATGAATTTGGAGGCCATAGCTTCAATCCTTCAAAAAACATGGCAAATACTATAATTTGACCTTGATAAAATAGGTCAAGGTCAGTCATCTTCAGTACACCTCTGGGCCTTCGCCAGATGTATACATAGCATTAAGTTGAAAGTCTAGCTTTATTTCTTCATGTTATATCATAATAAACAGTAAATGACCCATAAAAAGTAGGTCAAGGTCAGTCAACTGGAATAAGCTTCTAGTCAATCACGAGTTGCATAAATAATGAATTTGGAGACCCTGCGCTTTTATACTACTAAATGTGAGTCAACATACTGTTACTATGCTATCCTCTGTGCATTGCCTCAAGGTCAATACGGCTCGAAATGCGCTTTAATACTACTAAATGTGAGTCAATATACTGTTATTATACTATCCTCTGCGCATTACACCGAAAGGTCAATAGGGCTCGAAATGCGCTTTTATACTACTAAATGAGATTCAATATACTGTTAATATACAATCCTATGCGCATTGCGCCGTAAGGTCAATATGGCTCGAAATGCGCTTTTATACTACTAAATGTGAGTCAATATACAGTGACTATATTATCCTCTGCACATTGTGCCGCAAGGTCAATAGGGCTCGAAATGCGCTTTTATACTACTAATTGTGAGTCTATATACTGTCACTATACTATCCTCTGCGCATTGCGCCGCAAATTTAATAGGGCTCGAAATGCGCTTTTATACTATTAAATGTGAGTCAATATACTGTTACTATACTATCCTCTGCGCATTGCGCCACAAGGTCAATAGGGCTCGAAATGCGCTTTTATACTACTAAATGTCATTCAATATACTGTTAATATACAATCCTCTGCGCATTGCACCGCAAGGTCAATAGGGCTCGAAATGTGCTTTTATACTACTAAATGTGAGTCAATATACAGTCACTATACTATCCACTGAGCATTGCGCTGCAAGGTCAATAGGGCTCGAAATGCGATTTTATACTACTAAATGTGAGCCAATATACTGTCACTATCCTCTCCTCTGCGCATTGTGCCGCAAGGTCAATAGGGCTCGAAATGCGCTTTTATACTACTAAATGTGAGTCAATATACTGTTAATATAACATCCTCTGCGCATTGCGCCGCAAGGTCAATAGGGCTCGAAATGCGCTTTTATACTACTAAATGTGAGTCAATATACTGTTACTATACTGTCTTCTGCGCATTACACCGCAAGGTCAATAGGGCCCGAAATGCGCTTTTATACTACTACATGTGAGTCAATATACTGTTACTATACTATCCTCTGCACATTGCGCGGCAAGGTCAATAGGGCCCAAAATGCGCTTTTATACTACTAAATGTGAGGCCATATACTGTTACTATACTATCCTCTGCGCTTTACACCGCAAGGTCAATAGGGCCCGAAATACGCTTTTATGCTACTACATGTGAGTCAATATACTGTTAATATAACATCCTCTGCGCATTGCGCCGCAAGGTCAATAGGGCTCGAAATGCGCTTTTATACTACTAAATGTAAGTCACTATACTGTTACTATACTATCCTCTGCACATTGTGCCGCCAGGTCAATAGGGCTCGAAATGCGCTTTTATACTACTACATGTGAGTCAATATACTGTTACTATACTATCCTCTGCACATTGCGCGGCAAGGTCAATACGGCCCAAAATGCGCTTTTATACTACTAAATGGGAGTCCATATACTGTTACTATACTATCCTCTGCGCATTACACCGCAAGGTCAATAGGGCCCGAAATGCGCTTTTATACTACTACATGTGAGTCAATATACTGTTAATATAACATCCTCTGCGCATTGCGCCGCAAGGTCAATAGGGCTCGAAATGCGCTTTTATACTACTAAATGTAAGTCACTATACTGTTACTATACTATCCACTGCACATTGCGCCGCCAGGTCAATAGGGCTCGAAATGCGCTTTTATACTACTACATGTAAGTCAATATACTGTTACTATACTATCCTCTGCACATTGCGCGGCAAGGTCAATAGGGCCCGAAATGCGCTTTTATACTACTAAATATGAGTCCATATACTGTTACTACACTATTCTCTGCACATTACACCGCAAGGTCAATAGGGCCCGAAATGCGCTTTTATACTACTACATGCGAGTCAATATACTGTTAATATAACATCCTCTGCGCATTGCGCCGCAAGGTCAATAGGGCTCGAAATGCGCTGTTATACTACTAAATGTAAGTCAATACACTGTTACTATACAATCCTCTGCACATTGCGCCGCCAGGTCAATAGGGCACGAAATGCGCTTTTATACTACTAAATATGAGTCAATATACTGTTACTATACTATCCTCTGCACATTGCGCGGCAAGGTCAATAGGGCCCGAAATGCGCTTTTATACTACTAAATGTGAGTCCATATACTGTTGCCAAACTATCCTCTGTGCATTGCGCCGCAAGGTCAATAGGGCTCGAAATGCGCTTTTATACTACTAAATGTGAGTCAATATACTGTTACTATACTATCCTCTGCGCATTGCACTGCAAGGTCAATAGGGTTCGAAATGCGCTTTTATACAACTAAATGTGTCAATATACTGTTACTATACTATCCTCTGCGCATTGCGCCGCAAGGTCAATAGGGCCGACATGCGCTTTTATGCTACTAAATATGTGTCAATATACTGTTAACATGCCACCCTCTGCGCATTGTGCCGCAAGGTCAATAGGGCCCGAAATGCGATTTTATACTATTAATTGTGAGTCAACCTGCTGTTACTATACTATCTTGTGCGCGTTGCGCCGCAAGGTCAATAGGGCTCGAAATGCGCTTTTATACTACTAAATTTGTCAATATACTGTTACTATACTATCCTCTGCGCATTGCGCCGCAAGGTCAATAGGGCTCGAAATGCGCTTTTATACTACTAAATGTGTCAGTATACTGTTACTATACTATCCTCTGCGCCGCAAGGTCAATAGGGCTCGAAATGCGCTTTTATACTACTAAATGCGTCAATATACTGTTACTATACTATCCTCTGCGCATTGCGCCGCAAGGTCAATAGGGTTCGAAATGCGCTTTTATACTACTAAATGTGTCAATATACTGTTACTATAGTATTGTCTTCGCATTGCGCCGCAAGGTCAATAGGGTTCGAAATGCGCTTTTATACTACTAAATGTGTGTCAATATACTGTTAACATACCATCCTCTGCGTATTGGGCCGCAAGGTCAATAGGGTCCGAAATGCGCTTTTATACTACTAAATGTGTGTCAACATGCTGTTACTATACTATCCTGTGCGTGTTGCGCCGCAAGGTCAATAGGGCTCGAAATTCGCTTTTATACTACTAAATGTGAATCAACATGCGGTTACTATACTATTCTCTGCGGGTTGCGCCGAAAGGTCAATAGGGCTAGAAATGCCCTTTTATACTACTAAATGTGAGTCTGGATGGTTAGCGTTTCAGTGTCACAAAAATATGTCCGTAATCTGGTAATGCTGCCTATGATGTTACCATAACGTAAAGCTTACAGGCAGTTTATATTCCCGGAAAGTTTGTCGCTGCTCACACAGAAAAAAGTACAGCAGAAAAATTATTAAATCCGTGTAAAGTTTGTTACCGAGAATAGCTAAATATTATACAGAGTTACAGCGTATGTGATAATCGGTTTTCAACAACAACATACAGCTATCTAGTACTCACGTGTGTGTTCAATCTCCTGATAACTGCATAGTTTTACAGCATACAAATCCAGTCAGTCTGCTGTGGTCCTTAGGATAATGCGACACGAACTACAGTCCATTTCAACAATATATGAAACACATACATACAGTCTGCATGTCACATGAATAAAACAGAGAGAATCCTGAATGTTCGTTTATACACTTACTCGTTATAATACTCGCCACCTTTCACTCTCTACTGCCTGGTGTCTCTACACTGTCATAACGGGCAAACCCGAGTTGCGAAATGCTTGAAGTAATCATGTCAGGCTGGAAATCCCCTACTAATATTGCAACATAATTAATATTGCAACATACCATGGGGCTTTTATACTACTAAATGTGTCAATATACTGTTACTATACTATCCTCTGCGCATTGCACTTCAAGGTCAATAGGGCTCAAAATGCTCTTTTATACTACTAAATGTGAGTCAATATACTGTTATATACCATCCTCTGCGCATTCCGTTTTTTCGAAATGTGCTTTTAGACAACTAAATGTGAGTCAATATACTCTTACTATACTATCCTCTGTGCATTGCGCCGCAAGGTTAATAGGGTTCGAAATGCGCTTTTATACTACTAAATGTGAGTCAATATACTGTTAATATACCATACTCTGCGCATTGCGCCGCAAGGTCAATAGGGCTCGAAATGCGATTTCATACTACTAAATGTGAGTCAATATAATGTTAATATACCATCATCTGCGCATTGCGTCGCAAGGTCAATAAGGCTCGAAATGCGCTTTCATACTACTAAATGTGTCAATATACTACTAAATGTGAGTCAATATACTGTTACCAAACTATCCTCTGCGCATTGCGCTGCAAGGTCAATAGGGCTCGAAATGCGCTTTCATACTACTAAATGTGTCAATATACTGTTACTATACAATCCTCTGCGCATTGCACTTCAAGGTAAATAGGGCTCAAAATGCTCTTTTATACTACTAAATGTGAGTCAATATACTGTTATATACCATCCTCTGCGCATTCCGTTTTTTCGAAATGCGCTTTTAGACAACTAAATGTGAGTCAATGTACTGTTACTATACTATCCTCTGCGCAATGCGCCGCAAGGTCAATATGGTTCGAAATGCGCTCTTATACTACTAAATGTGAGTCAATATACTGTTACTATACTATCCTCTGTGGATTGCACCGCAAGGTCAATAGGGCTCGAACTGCGCTTATATGTTACTAATTGTGAGTTGATATACGATTACTATACTATCCCCTGCGCATTGCGCCGCACGGTCAATAGGGCTCGAAATGCGCTTTTATACTACTGAATGGGAGTGAATATACTGTTACTTCTCGATCCTTTGTGCATTGCGCCGCAAGGTCAATAGGGCTCGAAATGCGCTTTTATACTACAAAATGTGAATCAATATACTGTTACTATACTATGCTTTGCGCCGCAAGGTCAATAGGGCTCGAAATGTGCTTTTATGCTACTAAATGTGAGTCAATATACTGTTACTATACTATCCTCCGCGCATTGCGCCGCAAGGTCAATAAGGCTCGAAATGCGCTTTTATACTACTAAATGTGAGTCAATATACCGTTACTATACTATCCTCGGCACATTGCGCCACAAGGTCAATAGGGCCTGAAATCCGCTTTTATACTACTAAATGTGAGTCAATATACTGTTACCATACTATCCTCTGCGCATTGCGCCGCTAGGTCAATAGGGCTCGAAATGCGCTTTTATACTACTGAATGTGAGTGAATATACTATTCTTTTTCGATCTTCTGCGCGTTGCGTCGCAAGGTCAAGATGGCTCAAAATGTGCTTTTATGCTACTAAATGTGAGTCAATATACTGTTACTATACTATCCTCCGCACATTGCGCCACAAGGTCAATAGGGCTCGAAATGCGCTTTTATACTACTACATGTGAGTTAATATATGCTACTATACTATCCTCTGCGCATTGCGCCGCTAGGTCAATAGGGCTCGAAATGCGCTTTTATACTACTGAATGTGAGTGAATATACTATTACTTTTCGATCCGCTGCGTGTTGCGCCGCAAGGTCAATAGGGCTCGAAATGCGCTTTTATACTACAAAATGTGAGTCAATATACTGTTACTATACTATGCTTTGCGCATTAAGGTCAATAGTGCTCGAAATGCGCTTTTATGCTACTAAATGTGAGTCAATATACTGTTACTATACTATCCTCTGCGGACTGTGCCACAAGGTCAATACGGCTCTAACTGCGCTTTTATACTACTAAATGTGAGTCGATATACGGTTACTATACTATCCTCTGCGCATTGCGCCGCACGGTCAATAGGGCTCGAAATGCGCTTTTATACTACTGAATGGGAGTGAATATACTGTTACTTCTCGATCCTTTGTGCATTGCGCCGCAAGGTCAATAGGGCTCGAAATGCGTTTTTATACTACAAAATGTGAGTCAATATACTGTTACTATACTATGCTTTGCGCATTGCGCCGCAACGGCAATAGGGCTCGAAATGCGCTTTTATGCTACTAAATGTGAGTCAATATACTGTTACTATACTATCCTCCGCGCATTGCGCCGCAAGGTCAATAGGGCTCGAAATGCGCTTTTATACTACTAAATGTGAGTCAATATACCGTTACTATACTATCCTCTGCGCATTGCCCCACGAGGTCAATAGGGACTGAAATTCGCTTTTATACTACTAAATGTGAGTCAATATACTGTTACCATACTATCCTCTGCGCATTGCGCCGCTAGGTCAATAGGGCTCGAAATGCGCTTTTATACTACTGAATGTGAGTGAATATACTATTACTTTTCGATCCTCTGCGCGTTGCGCTGCAAGGTCAATATGGCTTAAAATGCGCTTTTATGCTACTAAATGTGAGTCAATATACTGTTACTATACTATCCTCCGCGCATTGCGCCACAAGGTCAATAGGGCTCGAAATGCACTTTTATACTACTAAATGTGAGTCAATATATGTTACTATACTATCCTCTGCGCATTGGCCGCTAGGTCAATAGGGCTCGAAATGCGCTTTTATACTACTGAATGTGAGTGAATATACTATTACTTTTCGATCCTTTGAGCGTTGCGCCGCAAGGTCAATAGGGCTCGAAATGCGCTTTTATACTACAAAATGTGAGTCAATATACTGTTACTATACTATGCTTTGCGCATTGCTCCGCAAGGTCAATAGGGCTCGAAATGCGCTTTTATGCTACTAAATGTGAGTCAATATACTGTTACTATACTATCCTCCGCGCATTGCGCCGCAAGGTCAATAGGGCTCGAAATGCGCTTTTATACTACTAAATGTGAGTCAATATACCGTTACTATACTATCCTCTGCGCATTGCCCCACGAGGTCAATAGGGACTGAAATTCGCTTTTATACTACTAAATGTGAGTCAATATACTGTTACCATACTATCCTCTGCGCATTGCGCCGCTAGGTCAATAGGGCTCGAAATGCGCTTTTATACTACTGAATGTGAGTGAATATACTATTACTTTTCGATCCTCTGCGCGTTGCGCTGCAAGGTCAATATGGCTTAAAATGCGCTTTTATGCTACTAAATGTGAGTCAATATACTGTTACTATACTATCCTCCGCGCATTGCGCCACAAGGTCAATAGGGCTCGAAATGCACTTTTATACTACTAAATGTGAGTCAATATATGTTACTATACTATCCTCTGCGCATTGGCGCTAGGTCAATAGGGCTCGAAATGCGCTTTTATACTACTGAATGTGAGTGAATATACTATTACTTTTCGATCCTTTGGCGTTACGCGCAAGGTCAATAGGGCTCGAAATGCGCTTTTATACTACAAAATGTGAGTCAATATACTGTTACTATACTATCTCTGCGCATTGCGCCGCAAGGTCAATAGGGCTCGAAATGCGCTTTTATGCTACTAAATGTGAGTCAATATACTGTTACTATACTATCCTCCGCGCATTGCGCCGCAAGGTCAATAGGGCTCGAAATGCGCTTTTATACTACTAAATGTGAGTCAATATACTGTTACTATACTATCCTCTGCGCATTGCGCCACAATGTCAATAGGGCCCGAAATGCGCTTTTATACTACTAAATGTGTCAATATATGTTACTATACTATCCTCTGCGCATTGCGCCGCTAGGTCAATAGGGCTCGAAATGCGCTTTTATACTACTGAATGTGATTGAATATACTATTACTTTTCGATCCTCTGCGCATTGCGCCACAAGGTCAATAGGGCTCAAAATGCTCTTTTATACTACTAAATGTGAGTCAATATACTTTCTATACTACGGCCAAACTGCGCATGGGCAGAATATTGAAAACTGTCTAGTAGGGTACTCGTCCACTAGAGTACAAAATAATACCTCATATGACACCATCGGACCACTAGGGGCTCACCTAGACCCCAAAACGTCCACCCAGCACTATTTACCCAGTACGCATGTGCGCAGTGACTGCGCATTGCGCCACAATGTCAATAGGGCTCAAAACACGCTTTTATACTACTAAATTTAAGTCAATATACTGTTACTATACTATCCTCTGCGCATTGCACCGCAATGTCAATAGGGCTCGAAATGCGCTTTTATACTACTAAATGTGAGTCAATATACTGTTACTATATTATCCTCTGTGCATTGCGTCTAAGGTCAATAGGGCTCGAGATGCGCTTTTATACTACTGAATGTGAGTGAATATACTATTACTTTTCGGTCCTCTTCGCATTGCGCCACAAGGTCAATAGGGCTCGAAATGCGCTTTTATACTACTAAATGCGAGTCAATATACTGTTACTGTTCTATCCTCTGCGCGTTGCGCCGCAAGGTCAATAGGGCTCAAAATGCGCTCTTATACTACTAAATGTGAGTCAATATACTGTTACTATACTATCGTCTGCACATTGCGCCTATCGCAGTAACATAAAAATCTGTATATATCAGGGTTCAAGAGAGTAGGCCCTTCCAAACCGGTAAACTTTTTCACAAAATTCAAGATGGCGGCCAAACCATGTGACCTAAGAGCAAATTTTTTCCATATTCATGATCGCGATATCAGACAACATATATTTCGTCACAATTTCCGTCCAAATCTGTTAATACAAAATTCGACCATTTTGATTGGCCGCTGGCGGCCATTTTGCTTTACGGAGCAACTTCTTTAATAGAGTTTTGAAACACTCTGATCCATTGATTATGTTTGCCAAGTTTCGTGCTGATTGGTTCCAGAAGAGTAGGGGTTAGGAGATCTTTTTGAAAATGGGGTAAATCCAAGATGGCCGCTGAACCCTGCGACCAATCACAACCAATTGTTGGCATACTTCTGAAAGAGCTGCTCCTGCACATTGTAATGCAATAAACTGCAAGCTATACCTCCCGTAGTTCCAGAGTTTTAGCCTGTGCAAGATGTGTTCCGTTTCTGACAAAATTCAAGATGACGGCTAAACCGCGTGACCTAGGCTCAAAATTTTTGCATATTCATGATCGCTATATCAGATAACATATATTTCGTCACTTTTCCCGTCCAAATCCGTTCCTTCAAAATTCGACCATTTTGATTCGACGCTGGCAGCCATTTTGTTTTGCGGAGCAACTTCTCTAATACAGTTTTGAAAGACCCTGATCCATTGATTATGTTTGCCGAGTTTCGTGCTGATTGTTTCATTGGTTCCGGAAGAGTAGGGTTTAGATTTTTTTGAAAACGGGGTAAATCCAAGATGGCCACTGAACCCTTCGACCAATCACAATCAAATTTCAATATGCAATAGATCTCCACATGTCTAATATGTGTGTGTGAAGTATGAGCATGATCGGCCTGGTGGTTGCTGAGATTTAGCAATCAAAAAATCACGGAGAAGTATACCAAATTTTACATCGAGCACTTGAATGGTGTCAGAGATAGAGATCATTAATGATTTTGCATAAATTAAAGATGGCCACACATCCTTCCCGCCACTCAGAGGAACTGAGTTTAGTCATTGCGAGTCTCTTGATACATCGATGCTGTATACCAAGTTTCATCTAGAACACTTAAATGGTATTAGAGATTGCTGGCCAGTCAGAGAAACCAGTTCTGTCATTCATCATGTCTCTTGATGTATCGATGATCTTCACCACGTTTTACATCGAGCACTTGAGCGGTATCAGAGATATGAGATCATTAATGATTCTGCATAAATTAAAGATGGCTGACCATCCTTCCCGCCACTCAGAGGAACTGATGTGGTTATTCATTGCAAGTCTCTTGATGCATCGATGCCATATACCAAGTTTCGTATAGAACACTTAATTGGTATCAGAGAAATACATCATTAAATTAAAAGACTCTGCATAGATTAAAGATGGCCACTAAGGTTTTCACCCAATCAGGGAAACTGGTTTGGTCATTGCTTTTTGGTCATTTGCTTTATTCTTGATGTATCGATGATCTATACCAAGTTTAACAGTGAACACTTCAACAGTGAAATGGTTTCTGAGATACACAAGATTAATGGTTTTGCTTAAATTAAAGATGGCCGCCAAAGTTTCCAACTACATGTAATAGGGTCCAGATTCAATAGGGTCCTGTGTCACGAGTATATATGGATATGCATTGCAAGTTTGGTGTGCCTAGGGTAAGTCGTTCTGAAGATATCTTGGTAACGAGAAAGCTGTGACGGACAAACATACATGATGACAATAAACTTGGCTGAGGGGTAAAAATCATCCTCTTTCACCAATCAAGTGTTGCTTAGCATGTAAGATTTCGACATTAGCCAATGAAGGCTTCTGTTATAGTTAACATACTGTCCAGGAGTCCAGTAAAAAAATTTGAATGTAGGAACCTGGATGTGTGCAAGTTCATTTCTCAAGGTTTTAAACATTGTAACTAGCTTTGTTTATGTGAAACTCTTCTGCAGTATGAACTGACTCTGTGGGCACTTTCTGGGCATTGATGTGAGGAATGCTCCATCTGTACAACTCACAAACTCACAGAGTTTGTCCACCACCATTTCCTTGGTCCACCACCGAGTACAACTTGAATTTCAATTGGACCATTTCAAAATATTTTCTAATTTTGGGGTCCCAGTGACATTGACCTTTGAATTCAAAATGAAAATTGTCCCCCTTTGCCTCAAGGATAATTTTGGTACCAATCCAAACAATGGAATTGGAGATATCACATGGACAACAAATGTTAACACAGACAGTTTGACAGACAGAGAGAACTTGCTATCTCAAACCTCGTCTAACAACAGGCATGTAAGAAAATTCCAGATCCAGCAGGTCATATTTCATTGTCTAATACTTTGCAGGGGTGAGTGAGTAGGATTTAACGTCGTTTTCAACATGGTTTCAGTCATATCACGACGGTTCCTACATGTGCCAGAACACGAGAGTGTCCACAGTTCCTATTATTCTGGACACTGATCAGCCCAGTCAATACAGCACTCGGTCACCCATCCAAGTATTGACTGAGCTCAATGCTGCTTAACTTCGGTTATCTGACTAATACTTAGCAGTCAGATAGAGTCTTGACAATGCAATTTAATGTTTTGCACAAATCAACTCCTTTGGGCTGTGTACAAACACAAATGTCAGCAAAATACATATACAGCAATGAGATAGCTGCCTGTTTGTTTCAGTTCAGTTCATGGATGGTTTGTATGGAATATCAAGTGTGGTCTCCTGGTGGCATCACCCATGGGTGTATGTGGAAGGAAACGAATATCAAACAACATCCTGTGGCAATAGACAGACATGTACAGTAACAAATTTAGTGAGTGAATTGGATTTAACATCGTTTTCAACAAATATTCAGTCATATCACGACAGTGCCTACATGTGCTAGGACACGGGAGTGCCCACAGTTCCTACTATCCTGGACACTGACTGATCAACTCAGCCAATACAGCACCTGGTTACTCATCCAAGAATTGACCGGGCTCAACATTGTTTACCCAGTTACCGAAAATTTGAAAAGAATTTGTACAGTCGTCGTATTGTTTTTGTTGTGGAATCAAAATGTTGAGTTGGCGGGCATATGTGGATGGAAGGGGCCCCAAGTGACATCTCATGGCATGATACACACAACAAGTTCGGAAAGGATTTGTTAAGTCGTTATAATTTTATTGAGCCATGGCTGTGGACCAATCAGTGAATGTGCTATACATGTACATGCAAATGAGAATATGCATATACAACATAGAGGTCAATGAACCAATGGCTGGCCACTATTGTGACTCTCCATGGTCACAGCTACTTTACCATAGATTCAAGTTGAAAATTGTTGGGAAAAGCTAGATATGAGTAATGAGTACAACAAATTAGAAGTTGATTGATAAGTTATCCAATGGACAAGAGTGGCAGGAAAAAGAAGAACGAAGAAACTGACAAACATATTTATCATCACAGGGATGCCTAACTAGGGATGTTTGGTCTCAGTCCAGTGGCAAATCACATATCTTCAATATATGTGGGGTTCTGTCTGTGTTCGAAATCACCAGATTCATGTGTGGTGGACTAGCTAGGATTGTTCATGTGATTTCATTGTAATATAAATGGACCTATAACGTACTGTGGGAAGAGTTTAAGTGCTTGGCAAGGCTCTGGTTAATAACCAGTTGCATATGTGGTGTAGATCTGGAAAGAGGTGAAAAAGGCATTGGACCACCTCTGTCGAAATACATTTGATCTGATCTTGAAAAATCTTCTGGTGCAGGTCAAGAAGCAGATTTGCAAATGTGCTGTAAATCGAGAAGAGCTAGATCTAAAGTTTCAATTATATTGTGCTAACAGCATTATCAAATAGGGTGACCTTGGCAAATAGGCCATTGTCACTGGGCAATTTGTACTATAGTTCAAGTTAATCCACAATGCTGTTTGGCAGCAGGCAGTAGCAGACACCTGGCTGGCCTCATGATATCCGGTTCATCATTCATGTCATTGCAGGTGCTTCGCTTCAATCCAGAACATATTTTTAATCAATGATAACTAGTGTATTTTCGACCTGAAGTTGACAAAATTATTATAAATGTAAGCTTATTGGTCCTATATTGGAATAGTAGGAATATTTGATCTATATTATCATATTTATGCCAGTCATCAATAAATGAAAACCCTGCTCCATGTTATATAGGGGAAAGATCATGAGAATAAACTGAAGCTCATGCGGTAGTCCACATGCTGTGCACATCTCAAGACACTAGAGCAAGATAGCATTGTCCAAGGATTATTGTGGAAAGGACCCATTGTGTTCAATACAATTCTGGTCAAAGAGCATATGCATAGATAGTGTGGATTTTGAAAGAATAGCTCTAATCCTTTTAATGTGCTAATAGCATTGAATCTATGAAAACTGCATGCTGATTGTGGATGGTAGGGGTCAATTGTGAGAGGCAATTCATGAAAATCAGACTCATTACAGTTGTAGCTACAAAACACTTGTGTATCTCAGCATAGCTAAACATACATTATATTTGGAAAGCTTTGAGATTTGCTTGGCCATGTCATCATATGTGCATTGGTTGGATGAAGATATAGTCAAATTACATAGCATAATTCAGTTTTAGTTAAATTCTTGTAATGAACACCTACATGTATCATTGAAGATTTAGAGCCAGCTTTGTAGATTTACACCACATATGCAAATCTACTTCTTGAACCGAACCCTGTTGAAGTTGATTGAATTTGACCCTAGTTACCGGTATACTATACAACTCTCACAACCCTCAGCAATTACCAAGGCAAATGCATCGGTACAGTCAGTTCACCTCAGCAAATTCTAATCTGGTGATAAAAAGCCATTATTTTGATGCCACTTGATTTTCCTATTTGTCAGGACTGACTGTATCAATGATTCACAGTCCATTCCCCCACAAACCAATTCACCCACAATCAATTCACCCACAACTTCAGGTCGATTCACCCACAAAAAAGGTCAACTCACCCATCCATTAAATATGTTGAATAAACCAACATTGAGACTGGGGGTGAATTGACCTGGTTGTGGATGAGTTGTCTTTTTTTTGTGGGTGACCTGAAGTTGTGAGTGAATTGGTTGTGGGGCAGGGTGAATCGGTGTGTGGGGAATTGACTGGATACCATATCGATACCATGTAGATCAGTGAACAAACATTTCCCCACCCCTATATAATTAGATGCAGTGTTTTTTTTAATAATATGGTCATTATTCTTGCAGATGATTTTTTTTAGTTATAAACAATGAATGCAACCCAATGCCACAAAATAATATTGACCGATTGTTGTTACGTACTCAGTCAATTTTAACGGTTGATTATAAACAATATATGGCACGTGCAGGAAGGCTCAAACCACTAGCACTGCAGAGGTTGAAGTAATAGATTTATGAAATGATGAGTGGCAGTTCATAATATCCTTTGACTGCCACTGAATGATAATAATTATTAACAATTATGTGATAATTGTGAATATTATTCTTTATTTTCTATTCAGTTAAAAACATTTTATCAAATTATAGTGGTGGAGAAATGTCTGGGTGGGGAAATGGGGAATGGGGGAATGTTCGATCAGGAAATGTCCTAGACCTAGATAATTTCCGACCGTCAATTGACAAGTTCCTGTTGTTCAGTTCAATTTGTTGTTGTTGTTTTTTTGTGTTTTTTTTTTGTTGGACTGACTGAAAAGTGGCATTTTCTTTGCTAAAGCTAAGCCTGCATCTACCGTCTTCATCAGTCCATTCTTCCGTCGTGTCATTGCCATTCAACCTACCGTGGCCGTAATTTTTCAGTGAAATTCAACTTTTATTTCGCCACACGGTCTATTTGTTGTCGTTATCTACGCACCTGTTTCATGGTCCTTACTCCATATCCGTTGTCGACTGTCGTAAACCTGTATATGTATAGCCTTTTACGACACACTGTAATCGGGTCTGTCATTTACGATTTATCGTACGTTCAAGAAAATATCGTAGTATTTATGACATGCTTCGAGAAACCCGGCGTAATAACGTACGACAAGTGTACATATACGATTATCATAGATTTACGATTTATTGATGAAAGTGCCCCCTGGCCGCTGGACGTTCTCAGACGCTCTCAAACGCATCAGACGCATTTCCAGACAATAATTTTTTAAATTTCCATATGCGATTGTCAATTTTTATAGAAAACTTGTCAAAAATGTTATATTTACACCCCTTTTCATAAGAAAATGAGTAGATTTAGATTTTTGAGAAGATATTCTATGAATTCGGGGAGATTTGTAAACTTTTTCATGAGACCGGGAGGTTAGTCCATATTTCTTGAGACTCCCGGAAATTCCGGGAGACTTGGCAGGTCTGGACAAGCACCGTGTGAAACCAGGGAGGTCAGCGAGAAACCAGTGCGTCAGTCCCGGCCGCCCGAGTGCAGCGAGACAAGACAGACTCTACACTGGATCGACCGTGCTTTTCTGCCGAAGGGGGAGTTGGCTGACGGGTCGGCATGAAAATCGTTTATTTGAGATATAGAGCTAATAAAATTCTTGAGATCTGCTGGATCGATACTAAACTGCAGGATATCCGACTGAAAGAAATTCGCTTGCAGCACGTGCGATTTGTTGACAGCAAAGTAGTCCGCGAGTGCCGTCAGAGTCGTCAGAGTGAAAATAACCAATGTTTCAGTGTATCTTGTCGAAAAAGCCAACAAAATCTGAATTATTTTAATGTTAAAAAAAAATCAGGATAAAAAACACAGAAGTATATAATAAAAAGAAAATCACCTGGTTCTTGACGAATACCATAAATATTTCATCACGTGTTGTGAGTAAATTGGCATTTTCACTCGTGGCTTCAAAGGCGGATCCAGCCAAAATTCATGGGGGGGGGGTCGACTATCACAGCCGGGGCCGCCTAGGCCCCGGAAGCTCCGGGGTCCTAAGATCGCCGGAGATGCGTTCTGAGCGTTTTCCCGGAAATAAAACTGATCATAATGTATGCAGATTTATGGTTCTATTTTCACGATTTCCCCGCAATTATAAGCACGCATCGGCATTGAAAATATCGCACCTCATGCCTGCATCCATTTGACTTTCTAGTTATATTTAAAACATACAAAACGATGGCATTTAGATCATGGAAGGGAAACCAAGATGTCTACCGATACGGTTCATTCACAAAAAGATAAAACAAGGAAATCCTCATAGCCCAACATGCGAGGGTCCAGGGGCCGCCTAGGCCCCGGAAGCTCTGAATTCATAGATCTGCGGAGATGCGTTCTAAGCATTTTTCAGGAAATAAATTCGATCACAATGTATGCAGATTTATGGTTTTATTTTCACGTTTGTTTCTCATTTATAAGCACGCATCGATATTGAAAAAATCATACTTCATGCCTGAATCCATTTGACTTTCTAGTTATATTTAACGGATAAAATCGATGACTTTTACATCATGGAACATTAGAACCAATATGATACCCATTCATTTACACAAAGCTAAAATAAGCGATCCTCACAGTCTGACAGTCGAGGGTCCAGGGGCCGCCTTGGCCCCGGAAGCTCCGGGGTTCCAGGTTGCGGGAGATGCGTTTTACTCGTTTTCCCGGAAATAAATCTGAACACAATGTAGGTAGATTTATTGTTCTATTTCACATTTGTTTCGCATAAACACGCATCGATATTGAAGAATTTGCCGGACACCGTTTGACTTCCTGGTTTAACACAAACAAAACAGGCCTATAACACACCACTACACGTGGTGCGATCGTGGCGATAATATCTGATTTTAGATACATATTGAAACTCCAACTTAAATAGTACACTGGTCTAATTACATAATCCACATTCATTTAATTTACATATCATTTCAAGACATTATTTCTACGTGGAATCCCAGGGTTCGCTGGTCCCTCCAAAAAAAAAATTGTTTAGGTTTCATGAGGGGGGTCGGACTGGGCCCCACAGATCCGCCCTATACTGTCTCGCCAAGAAAATCACAATGGGAAGGGTGTCGGAGCGAAACGGTGAACGTACCGGGTAGGTCTGTATATAGGCTCATATAGTCCCATACTGGCTATATGAGGGGAGGGGCGGTCAAATTTTTTTGTGGGCTTTACTATGGGTTGTGGGGTCTCGTTTTTCTCGCATCGCCAAGAAAATCACAATGGGAAGGGTCTCGAAGCGAAATGGTGAAATTTTTGGAAAAAGTTCACTGAGGCCTGGGTAGGCCCATATAGTCCCATACTGGCTATATGGGGGTATAGGTCCAACCAGGGAAATTCACACACGTTCATTGTGATATGGGTTGTTTGGTCTTGTTTTTCACGTCTCGTCATTTAGAACACAATGGGAAGGGTCCCGGAGTGAAACGGTGAAATTTTTGGAAAAGTACCGGGTAGGCCTGTATATAGGCTCATATAGCTCCAAACTGGCTATGGGGGAGGGGGATAGGTCCATACTGGGTGAACGTTTTGGGGTTTAGGTGAACCCCCATTGATCCTATGGTGTCGTATGAGGTCTTATTTTGAAGCTCTCGTGGTGGAGCACCCGACTGGACTAGTGGTTCGTCCGTTTTCGATAGTCTGCGCATGCACAGTCTGGCCGTAGTATAGAAACCAGGCATTTCGGGGGTATGTGGGAGTGTGTTTGGGGTAGAGATGGATCGGTATGGGTTCGAATGAGTCGTGGATGGTGTCAAAGTGAAGCTCGTGTGGGGTAGAGTCAGAATGGCGTGTTTTAAGTGCAAGTCGAGTAAATCTGCGCATGCGCAGTTGGTTGTAGTAAGTAAAGTGGCCATTTTGGGGCAGTGCAGGAATGTATTTGGTGTAGAGATGGACCATCCTTGGTCCGAATGCGTCCTGGGAGGTGTCAAAGTGAAGTTTGTGTGGGGTACAGTATGAATGGTGTATTTTTTAGTGCTTTTTGGTGTGTTTTTTTGTGGGCTTTACTATGGGTTGTGGGGTCTCGTTTTTCTCGCATCGCCAAGAAAATCACAATGGGAAGGGTCTCGAAGCGAAATGGTGAAATTTTTGGAAAAAGTTCACTGAGGCCTGGGTAGGCCCATATAGTCCCATACTGGCTATATGGGGGTATAGGTCCAACCAGGGAAATTCACACACGTTCATTGTGATATGGGTTGTTTGGTCTTGTTTTTCACGTCTCGTCATTTAGAACACAATGGGAAGGGTCCCGGAGTGAAACGGTGAAATTTTTGGAAAAGTACCGGGTAGGCCTGTATATAGGTGGAATGCACCCTGATGATGGTGTACGTGAAATTGGCGCTCTCGTTGAATTATTTCCTGTTTTACTGTTTCCTCGTCAATATGTGAGGAGATGAACGTTGCTACCTGTCGTAGAAGCTGAGTGACAACCTCTGGTGTTTACTTGAGAAATTGTGAGAATGCCAGTTGACTCAAAATAGTTCGTCAACCGGCACGATGTCGGAAACTGGCACCCCGTCAACATCTTTGTGTGTGGAAAATGGCGCCGAAAACATTAACACTGCCAGGGGTAAGGTGTCCGCCTCTAAAGATCCAAACCAAATACCAATTAAATGTGGAAAAAGACAATTCTAACCTGGCGCAAGGTTCTCATGCGCAGGTATAACGAACATCTGCGTACGCTTCCGTTGGCACATGTGGAGTGGTCCGATACAGACAAATCTCATAACGTGATCAATGTTGACGATGACAACAGAACATTTTCCTACATGTTGCCACACCCACAGCTTCACAAAACTATCATCCAAGTGAACTATGCCAACTCTAAGCTGGTTACCATGACCCTGTTCTATTCGACAGGCTGTCTTCTTGTTCAGGGCACATTGTCTCAACCCTGGTTATCACAAGAATTTACCGAACTGCAACAAATCGTAAGTAAAGCTGACAAAATTCTTGAAAGCAATACAGATCAAGCAACTGAGGCATTTGCTGACACTGAGATGTTATCTCTCCCACCAGTCATAGTGAATAAACATGTCGGTTCTACATGTAGTTCCGGAGAAAATACTGCGGTTGAGGTAATAGAGCACACCAAGCACCCAAGCCTATTCGCTTGTACTAGTAGTTTGAATGGTGACCTCTCGACAAGCAACACTTCAGTGGAGGAGTCTGCATCCCACAATAGTGAAACTGCCCAGGTACATGATAACACTGCTATAGTTGGGACTGTCCCTCATGATAATCCACCACCTGTCCCGGAAATTAGTGGTACCGTAGTTGAAACCAATAATGTCTCACATGAAAGTTCTTCACCTGTCCCTGCACATCAGGATACTCTGACATCTGCTGACTGCACTGGAACACCTCCTTCTACACCTTCACAAAACACACAATCTACTGAAACAACTGACGTCAGTTCGAGTGCAGCAAACCATTTTGAAGAGGCGTTCATCAGACTTGAAACACGTATGAGTGAATTTTTCCTAGACTTTACCTCAGTGGCTGAAGAATTCAGGAATCACAAGGTTCAGTCTGCCAATACATTTCGGGTGGAAATCACGAACATTAATGACAAACTATCAACCCAAGCTGACAAATTGAACAGTCTATCAGAAGTAATCAGTAAAGCTGACCGCAGTATACAGTCTAACCTACAGAAGCACAAAGCAACAAATCAAGACCTGATTAACAGAGTTACAACTCTCGAGGCACAATGTAAATCTCTCGACTCTATCTGCAGATCACAATCTGAGACCATTGCCTTGCTCAGCGCACAAGTAGAATCCATGGCCCACAATTCCAGCCCAACTGGAACCCATTCAGTACTAGGAGAAAACACTAGTCTGGCCCAGGTCGACTTAGCGACAATACATGGATCTCAGAACCGCTTCAATGTATTAGCTGATGAACTGGAAACTTCAACATTAACTTCAAATCATAGTGGCAGTCACTCTGCTACTCAACACTACAGTGAAATCAATACAGAGGTCCGTAACATTGTTGATCAATCTCAAGTTAGGCAAGCTTCACCCAGCCCAGATGTGTCTACGAAGCCACAACAAATACGAGTTGTGATAGACGGCAAGTCGGACACACAACAGGTCTCCAACAACATAAATTCAATATCCTACCCAGGCAATACTACTGTACTGATACTCGGCGACTCGCTCACGTCTACTGGACCATAAACGTCTCTCGCGTGATAACGAAGTTTGTTCGGTCCTGTCTCTTCCTGGGGCTTCATTCACCACCCTTGACAACCACATTTCCAAAGCACGGGTCGATCTTAACATCAATAATGTCATTCTCCATGTAGGTATCAATTCCTGCAAGCAGTCTCCGTACAATATCTGCTCATCTGACATAGTGAAAATTGTGCGCACGGCTAGAACAAAATTTCCGAAAGCCACAGTCACAGTATCGCTGATTATACCTCCTCGAGCCAGAGGGAAGCTGTATGACTCAGTGGTTAAGGCTAATAGTCTGATCAGGCTAGTGTGTCAGAGTGAAAACACACAGGTCCTTGACAGCAGTGTGGGCTACCTGAAATCCAATGGTGACCCAAATGCCCACCTCTACCATGATATGGTTCATGTAAACAGGCGTGGAATCGGTGTATTTGCCAAATTCATTCTCCAATCACTGTACAGAAACTACACACCCTATGGCAACCGAGAACAAAATCGTGGGAACTACCAACACTACCAAAGTCCAACTTCTCCTTCGACCAATGACTACAGCGTCTACACAC
>JAVTVY010048844.1:0-23534 GCA_036873755.1 Hanleya hanleyi
AAGGATAGTCCCTCTCTACAACAAACTCACCCCCACGCACCCACAAAATGTCCACTTTCGCTACTACTCGTACCGATGACGTCATCAATGAGGTCACAGATGACGCGGACATCCCTCAAATCGGAATGTACACCCCGAGAACTACAAGATGACACCTTCCAGGACGCATTCGAACCGTGAATAGCCCATCTCGACCCCAATACCTTCATGTACTGACCGAAAATGGCCACTTTCGCTACTACTCGTACCGATGACGTCACCAATGACGTCACAGATGACGCGAACATCCCTTAAATCGGAGTGTACACCCCGAGAACTACAAGATGACACCTTTCAGGACGCATTCGAACCGTGATTAGCCCATCTCGACCCCAAATAACTTCCTTCGCTGCCCCAAAATGGCCACTTTACTTACTACAACCAACTGCGCATGCGCAGATTAACGCGACATGCATTCAAAAACACACCATTCTGACTCTACCCCCCACAAGCTTCACTTTGACACCTCACACGACCCATTCGAACCGTGATTAGCTCATCTCTAACCTAAACACACCCCTACATAGCACCCAAAATGCCTGTTTTCTATACTACGGCCAGACTGCGCATGCGCAGACTATTGAACACGGACGAACCATTAGTGTAGTCAAGCGCTCCTCCACGAGAGCTTCAAAATAAGACCTCACTCGACCCCATTGGACCATGAGTGGCCCACCTAGACTCCAACATGTCCACCCCGTATGGGCCTATACACCCATAGTCATGCAGTATAGGCCTATGGGCCTACCCAGGCCTCGGTGACTTTTTTCAAAAATTTCACCGATTCGCACGGGGACACTTCCTATCATGTTCTAAATGCCGAGACGAGGAAAACGAGACCCCACAACCCTACCGCAAATGTATAGAAGTACGTTTCCCAGGGGGACAAACATTGATCCTATACCCTCAGTATGGGTGTATATGGGGCTCGGTGACTTTTTTCAAAAATTTAACCGATTCGCACGGGGACACTTCCTATCATGTTCTAAATGACGAGACGAGTAAAACGAGACCCCACAACCCTACCGCAAATGCATAGAAGTACGTTTCCCAGGGGGGCAAACATCGGTCCTATACCCTCAGTATGGGACTATATGAGGCTATATCGTACTTTTTCAAAAAATTTCACCGATTCGCACGGGGACACTTCCTATCATGTTCTAAATGACGAGACGAGTAAAACGAGACCCCACAACCCTACCGCAAATGTATAGAAGTACGTTTCCCAGGGGGACAAACATCGAACCTATACCCCAGTATGGGACTATATGGGGCTCGGTGACTTTTTTCAAAAATTTCACCGATTCGCACGGGGACACTTCCTATCATGTTCTAAATGACGAGACGAGTAAAACGAGACCCCACAACCCTACCGCAAATGTATAGAAGTACGTTTCTCAGGGGACAAACATCGGTCCTATACCCTCAGTATGGGACTATATGAGGCTATATCGTACTTTTTCAAAAATTTCACCGATTCGCACGGGGACACTTCCTATCATGTTCTAAATGACGAGACGAGTAAAACGAGACCCCACAACCCTACTGCAAATGTATAGAAGTACGTTTCCCAGGATGGTGCTATACCTCCCATACCCCATATAGGCATTTTCCCGTAATTTAGGATAAAGTCCGTATTCCGTATTTTTTCAGGAAAATTTTTACATACACCTACCCTGGAACTAGGGGAAGATAACTCTGTTGATAGACAAGCCCCGTTAAGCCCGGCGACCTATATACCCCTCATACCCCATATAGGCATTTTCCCAGGTTTTTCGATAAAGTCCGTGTTCCGTTTTTTTTTTTTCAGGAAAAATTTTACATGCACCCACCCAGCCATCAAATACCCCTTCACCTAGGCTTCACGTTGATACCTCACTCGACCCCATTCGACCATTAGGGGCTCCCCTAGATGCCAACACGTCTATTTTCATACCCTTGGGCCACCGCGCATGCGCAGAAGGCCGATATGTCAACCCCACTCCCAGTCCATTAGATGCCCCTTCATGAATGCTTCACTTTGATACCTCATTCGACCCCATTGGACCATTAGGGGCTTCCCTAGTTCCAAAAAGGCTATTTTCATACCCTTCGGCCACCGCGCATGCGCAGAATGCCGATATTTCAACCCCACGCCCAGTCCATTAGATGCCCCTTCACGAATGCTTCACTTTGATACCTCATACGACTCCATTGGACCATTAGGGGCTTTCCTAGCTCCAAAACGTCTATTTCCATACCCTTGGGTCACCGCGCATGCGCAGAATGCCGATATTTCAACCCCACGCCCAGTCCATCAGATACCCCTTCACGAATGCCTCACTTTGATACCTCATACGACTCCATTGGCCCATTAGGGACTCCCCTAGCTCCAAAACCGCTATTTCCATACCCTTGGGCCACCGCGCATGCGCAGAATGCCAATATGTCAACCCCACACCCAGCCCATCAGATGCCCCTTCACGAATGCTTCACATCGATACCTCACTCGACCCCATTGGTCCATTAGGGGCTTCCCTAGCTCCAAAACGTCTATTTACATACCCTTGGGCCTCCGCGCATGCGCAGAATGCCGATAGTTCAACCCCGCGCCCAGCCCATCAGATGCCCCTTCACATATGCTTCACTTTGATACCTCACTCGACCCCATCGGTCAACTAGGGGCTCCCCTAGTTCCAAAAAGGCTATTTTCATACCCTTCGGCCACCTCGCATGCGCAGAATGACGATATTTCAACCCCACACCCAGCCCATCAAATGCCCCCTCCCCTAAGCTTCACTTTGATACCTCACTCGACCCCATCGGACCATTTTATCTAGGGACTACTTTTCTCCGCGGAAGCTTTTTCCCGAGACCGAATCACCGCCAAAACCGCTGCCAAACCTCATCACCGCGCATGAATACATTTTTTTTTTTTTTTTTTTTTGCCGGAACTTTTTTTTTCCTGCCGGAACTATGCACTCATTGACACCGGTGTCAATGAGTGCACTGGTGAGTGGGTGGGTTCAAAATGGCGGACTTTAAGTAGCCGCCATTTTGAAAAGGTGGGTTCAAAATGGCGGACTGTAAGTAGCCGCCATTTTGAACCCACCCACTCACTATAGGCCACGCCCCCTCATCACGCATGCGCACCTCCCCAATACCGCCACAATACCGCCACAATTTTGGTTCTGCGCATGCGCAGTGAGGCGCTAAATACCCGTTTTACTCTTTATATACTACTGTGGCTTCCATGTGTCGTAATGTACACATTTTTTGGTACATGACAGTTTATTACTCAACCAGACGGGTGATATATAAAATGTTATTGTAACAGGTATATCCCCCCGATACTGGAGAAAGTCGAAGATGGCAGTTTCAGTAATGCAGTATATGATGCTGGTTTCCCTAATGATTGGTCGGTTGGGGTCAACGTGGCAAAATGGTGATGTTCCATCTAAATATGGTTATCGTTTGTTGTTGTTTTCTATCTCTAAACCGTGTATTATTACTCGACTCCATATGACCGACATATATAGTAAATCAATACATTCCCCGGGAGGTTTGAGCCGAGGTTATATTTGTTTGACCTGTTTTAATTTAGACGTTCGTGTACGATGAAACAGTTTAATACTGGTCATCGTCGCGTGCAAGACGGCCAACTTTGCCCCCCTGATATAGACCTGTGTCCTGAGAATGACCTACTGGCTAGCATCTTTTGGCTGAAATTTCTATCCACGTGGCAGTATGATAGAGGTCATCTGAGGTGTCAAAGTTGGGAGTAACAGTGTGTCCGATAATAGTCAGGGACTACTGGAGTTGTGTTTGAGACATAACTTCGTTTAAGACACACCTTCACTATACCTGTCTGACCTTACACGGTCAAAATGAGTAGCGGGACACCAACCGTGACGTTACCTGGTGGTCAGAAGATGCCGAGGATTGGTTATGGAACATTTACTGTTTGGCAGGTGAGTTATGTGTTTCAGACATTAGAGTAGCATGAAACCGTGAGAATTGGCTTCCGTCTGTATATTTGTTGAAGATTTTGAGTTGAGGGGAAATGTCTTCAAAAATTCATTTTAAAAAGTATTTTACCGGTATATTCTCACACTATCCCGTGCTGTGAATTTGCTGGACCAAGTGTCACAAAACGTAATATATCACCCTTCATAAGGCTTATTTTGAAAATATGGAAATCCAGTGAGGAAGTACAATAATCAGCGATCAAGAAGTATCAATGCTGACAAATGTTTTTAAAAGTTAAGTATAATATGACAAAAAGAAGTTTGGCTTGCTACCAGACTGAGCGACCAGTGAGAGCTCCTGATCAGTGATGCGTGACCTCGCGTAAAGGTTATTTTCTCTACATTACAATATCGAAAATATATGATATATGCTTCAACTTTGCGATGTAGTATGATTATCTGAACTAGTGTAAAATACCAAAACCGTACCGAACATGATGTGTTTCAGCTTGGACGTATAAAATGACTTTGCATGACTGAGAAGTTTCACCGGGATGCACTATGTATAGCAACGGTGTACATTTCCACGACCTCTTTGGGAGAATTATTAATACCAATCAGTAAAATTATTAAGCTATTTCAACAAAAAAACATTTGGTCCTCTTATTAAATATCTTCCTATGAATGGTTTATAGGGGTTTGGCCTAAGATAAGATTTCAGCGATACTGTCTGATAGTCCTGGTTTTCGTCATGTTCCCATACGAAATACATAGCCACGCTATAGATATGCATCATCCCGATATACTCATTACTGCATGGTAGACACTTTTTCGTCATTAATGCCAGCCGAAAAAATAGACGAAATCCAACCGCCTTTGAAATTAAGAATGTCAACAGATCAAATCAAAAGATTACAAATCACATAATGACTCTTTACATTTAAAGTCATGTGTTGGCACCACGCACATGCATTTAAAGTCATGTCTTGGCACCATGGTCTGTTGAATAGATCTGTTGACATTCTTAATTTCAAAGGTGGTTGAATTTACCTATCAGTTGCAGCGAAACTGACGAGGAGCTGTCAATCAGGTCTCTATTGTACGAATGATCATTCTATGCTATGCTATATCGCAAAACAATCATTAGAATATATTGGTAATGCATATCTGTTTTCGATTTGAATAAGAAACTTTCTACCAAATCATCAAAATCTGGTTTTGATGTGAATTAAGTGTATTCGCATGCCTCTAAGACGGATTCGGCAGCGGGCGGTGCACCGACGCAGGGCTGGCTGCATGAGCTCCGGTTCGTCAATCATGGTGTTTCTCTTCAACTCATGATGTCTTTTTAATCGATGATAACTGCTGTATTTTCGATCTGAAGTTGCCAAAATCTTCATAAATGTAAGCTTATTAGTCCTTTCTTGGAATAGTAGGAATATTTGATCCATATTATCATATTTAAACCAGTTATCAATCGTTGAAAAACCCGCTCCATGTTATAAACATAGGGAAGAGATCATGAGAACGACAAATGTTTTCCCATATCAAGATCAAATTAATAATATACTTAATGGTCACCATCAAAGGAAAGAAAAGTACTTGTCAGTATATACACACCTCCTCTCCCTGTCGGAAATTTCAGCGTGGCTTCTATAGCAGGAAGCTATCAAATATTCCTACTATTCCAATAAAGGACTAATAAGCTTACATTTATGAAGATTTTGGCAACTTCAGATCGAAAATATAGCAGTTATCGTCGATTAAAAAGTTATCATGAGTGATTGACGAACCAGAGCTCTTGCAGCCAGCCCCGTGTCGGTGCACCTCCCGCTGCCACATCCGCCTTTGAGGCATGCAAATACACATCGTTCACATCAAAACCAGATTTTGATGATTTGGTAGAAAGTTTTTCATTCAAATCGAAAACAGATATGCATTACCAATATATTCTAATGATTGTTTTGCAATATAGCATAGCATAGCAGGATCATTCGTACAAATAGAGATTGACAGCTCGTCGTCAGTTTCGCTGCAACTGATGGGTAAATTCATACAATAGTGATTTGACTGACAGTCTTGTCGTGTTCGCTGATAAGCTCATTCCAACCCTAGCTATCTGACTGAAAGATCGAATATAAAATTGCCATAAAATTTTGTAAATGATTTCGCACGGATACATTGTGGAGAAATCTAGAAATTCTACAAACAGATGATCTTCATTCAGTTTTATTAGTACTCTGAAGTAAAAAGATATATAAAAGCTGGTTATACGGCATTATTGTCGAAATATCAGATCAGATGTAGATTAAACCTTACTAATATTTCAAATTCAAACATTTTATCATTTTATTTTGCCGCCTAGAAATACATTATTAAATACATTTCTTGAGCCACAGCTTAATTCATTGCAACGTAACAATTTATCAATAATTCAGTTTAACTGACTGTTCAACATCGTAACTTCTGTGTATTTTTACTTGTGAAATAATGGCATAATATGAAAACTGCTCTTATTTCTCATATTTCAAATGAATTAGTCACAGCAATATCTCGGTTTTTACAAAATTACAGAAAGATCGGAGGCACTGTTTATGACAAATATGACCAAATCACTATATTGTTAGGTTGTCGATAATGACCTCCATGCTTCAACGATGTAGCTGCGGGTGACCTCTGCTCACAAAGCCATGCTTAGGGCCTGGAATTACCGTTTGAGTTGACGATGAAAGCAATGGGTTATCTGCCCCTAATTCTGTCGCGTATTCCTGGGAATGATTGTTGGAATAGACCCATTGATCTTGCATATTAAAAATGTTCTTGACCACACCGAGCTTGCACATCCAGACGAATTGTGTTCCTTAAGGTTGAGTTACAGACCGACGCTTGTACCATAAGACGAACATGAGAGGTTCAATGACGGTGGTATGTTGAACGCCAACCTGTCTGACTCGAGGACGCTGATCCGGCTCACCGTAAACACATTATGCGATTGTTTGACCTAGAAAAACTATAAGTGAATGGCATTTGTTTGATATTCGGGGCTTGCGTGCATGCAGTGCGTATTAGATTGACCCTTATACTTCGCTCATGAACTTGTTAGACCTAGAAGAACTATAGAATTTGGAAATGACATTTTGTAGGACATCTCAATGTGACGTATCCATTGCAAAACAAAATGAGGGGATAATCAAAATGACGTATCTGACCTAGCTCAACATTCAAACTGACCTGCATGACATACCTAGATGAAAAAAATGAGGATATATGTGGCGCTTCTCTCTCAAAGTAATGTGAGGATGCGAGAAGTCAAACTGGCATTTCTGAATATAAATTTATAGGAGAAAAAATTATAGTAATTCTTTCAATATTTTCTGAACAAAATTCAATCAGTTGTTCTAGTAACTTTCATAACCCTCTAAAATCATTACAATAACTAAGAAACAATGGATTATTTGCATCATTTTGGACCATCTTGTCAACTTCCTGTTCTAATAAATTCGACCACCCCTGATTTTTTTGTGTGGAATATTTTACTTCCTGTGATTGAATTATTAGAGGAATTACTGTATGACAGTCCATCTATGAAGGGGAACAACTAAATAATGCGTATTTGTCGCAGAGCAAAATATGAAATAAAACCCAAACTGACATATCTGACGTGCATAAAAATTTAAACCAGAGAAACTTGAAAATGATATTCGGTCTACTTTAGGGAGGCAACTTCATTAGGGTATCTGTCTAGAATATCAAACTGGTCTATCTGAAGAGAGAATACTGAAAATGACATTCTATCTACCTAAGGGAAACAACTAAAAATGACGTATCTTTCGCAGAGAAAACAAGGCGAGGAAACCAAACTGACATATCCGATCTATCTAAAGATTCAAACGAGAGAAAATTGGAAATGCTTATTCGTCAATGTGAGGCGTCTGTCTCGAGCGAATGGGAGAGAAATATTAAACTGACTTCTGGCGTAGCTAGTAATGCAAACGTGAAAAGAATTGGAAATGAGTTGTCTACCAAAGGGGGATAACTCAATGTGGCGTATCTGACCACTAAATTAAAAGGAGTGAAACTTGAGAATGACATCCTATCTACATAAGGGGAACAATCCGTTTTGACGCATCTGTTGCAGAGTAAACTTAAGAGAGAATAACCAAACTGACATATTTGACATATATAAAAGTGTTACTGAAAGAAAACTGGAACTGGAACAACCAAGTGTGTAGTGTCTGTCTGTTATATCTGAAGCAGCTAAAAATTCAAAGAAGAGGAAGTTGGAAAATGACATTTGACTACCTATGGGGGCACTTTAATGTGCCGTATCTGTCTCCAAGCAAACTAAGGGGTGAATCAAAATGACATATCCGGTATGCATTAAAATTCAAAGTGGAGAGATTCGGGACGCATGTAATCATACTCCTCCATCAGTCAATACCGAAAGTGCGATATTTGCCATACTAACGCCCAACCACCATCCCGACCACCACCCTATTCTCTGTTCAAGTTTCTGACTGATGATCTCTTTAAACAACCTAGAGTTGTTCTCTCTCGGATCACTCATACATGACGGATGGACCCACATGATTTTCTCTCGTAATCGCCCACACGAATGATAGAACCTGACATGCTCTATCTCTAGAAGATGACTTGATAATTTTGAAATTTTGAAGTCCTCGGTACTTTGTGCTCATAGTTATAATTGCGTCTTGGATTTTCCTAAGATACAAAGTTCATAAGATCACGGCCTTAAGTGCAGTAAGGACTGCCGGGCGCCGCCATCGATGTGTTGGCGTCATAAAGCTGTACTTCGGTACTCTTCGGGACGTTTGCGTACTCTCATTTATACCATTGTGTTTATTTCAGAATTCTCAAGCAGAAGTTTATGAAGCCGTAAAATGCGCACTGGAGGCAGGCTACAGACATATTGATTGCGCGTTTGCGTACGACAACGAAGAGGCCGTGGGACGAGCGCTAAAGGAAAAGTTCGACGATGATTTCTTGAAGAGGGAAGATGTTTTTATAACGACAAAGGTAATAATTGATGGTATTCTCTCCAGTCTGTATCATCCACCCACGATAAAATAACCTCTGTAATAGTACGATTCAAATCCTGCTTTGGTTATGTTATTACGCTAAACACAATATTTGCTAAAAAAAAGGTACCGAAATTCGTGTATTCCTTCATTCCTTAATTATAGATTATATTCCATTGAAATTCAATTCAATTCCATTGAGTTCAGAATATTATTAATTTTGAAATGCGAAGAAACTTAAATATAAATAGATAGTTCATATCCCATAATTCCAAGAACAGGCCAGTTTCGAAGGCGCTGAAATCAGAAATTGTCAAATCTCAATTCATGACTACCGGCTATAATGCGTCGCGAGTGAAATTCAATTTGCGACAGTAAAATCAGCGGTAATGCCCTAAAACCCTCAAATACAAGTCAGTTATTCCCTAATTTAAGAGATTCAATTGACGATTCGCTCATTGTACTCGAATGGCTGGACATCAATACACATGAGCCTTACGATAATTGTTAAACTCCAGATGAAATGGGCGGGGAGGGGCAGACCTAAACGTTCTGCTGATTAAGTGTCTATCTCGCTAAAGTCAGTCATAATATCACCAAATATTATATCTCATATCATCGCTATATACATGAGCAGTGTGACGTCACAGGACCTACGAAGTTGGGTAGGCATTCGGACTCCGATGCGAACTGAACTCTTGGAAATCCCCACCCCCAGTTGAAATCCTGCCTATATTAAGATGGTCACTGCCCAAGTCAGAATCACCAGTGATTTTCATCAAAATCACCAGAAATTTTCATCGAAAAAATAAAATGTCCTCAAAATAATTGTTTTAATGTCACAAGAGAAAATATATGTACACAATATGTAAAAGTTCTAGCTCGATTGCGTTATCATTGTAGTCATGACATGAAAATCCGCAGCATGTGTTATTTCGTGAAAAAGGGTCTAAATCGAGTCATTTAAAGACACATTTAGACAGAAGGATCCCTTGGACCAAAAAGATTTTCTAGCAGTGGAGGTATAATGCAACCGCATATCACCAAGTTAAGTGGCGTTTTGGTCCAAGGGGTCCTTCGTGTCTAAATGTGCATTTAAATGACTCGAGTTACTCCCAATTCTCACGAAATAGCACATGCTGTGGATTTCAGTTTCATATCATAACTACAATCATAACGCAAACAAGCTAGAACTTTCACATATTGTGTACATATATTTTCTCTTGCCGTTACATTAAAACACAATTATTTACAGGACATTTTATTTTTTCGATTTCAGCCGCACCACGTATAGGCCAAAATCCAGCCTTATCGTACCATCTCCTTTCCGTGAACGAAATGCCAATCAATTTCAAATTGAATAGGCAGAATTGTCTTGATTGGCTTATTATAGAACTTTGGAGAATATCGGCAAACAGCCGGCACGAATTTTTCATAGCGTTATCACTAGATGGTATTTCCCTGATGTACCATCTTGGTTTACTTAGATTGGTTAAGTGTCTCCAGCCGCGTTAGCGAAATGCTGTTTGTCAGACCAGGTCTTTAATGCTGCAGCCTTAGATGAAATTCAGTTGAAATTGACTGTGGACTAACTCGCATGGCCGTAGACAAGTTGGAGCAATTGGGGGTCTTGGGGGGCTATACAAAAAAAATAGGCGGGGGTCTTGTGGGGCTATACAAAAAAAATTAGGCATGTGTTTGTGAAATACATATTCCCCACTGCGTGTTCGTCAGAGGGGAAAGTGGTGAAGCAGAGGAAACGAGGCATGTTTATGCATATAAATTCCCCCCAAAATGTACAAAACACGTATTCCCTCCAAAAACACAACCTGGATGTGTCGCTGAGCTAATTAGTTTTGCACAAGGTATTTTTTGTGTTGACCAAGTTTGAGGTTTAATAACCCTGGAAAGAAAATACCCACACACAAAACAAGAAAAGATAAAAAAAAAAACTGGTTACAACGTGTGCGTTTTAATGTCGAGTTTTATTCACTGGAAAAGGCCAATAACGCATCTCCAGTCATCTGGGATCCTGGAGCTCCCGGGGCCTAGGCGGCCCCTGCACCCTCACCTTATTGTGCTGTGATAGCATAGCCTCCCCCCCCCCCCCAAATCTGAAAACTTGTCTACGGCCTTGATTCGTGACACCTTCGAAGGTCACAAAGGTCTAATGTGAAGAGCTGTCATTTGCTTGTGAACAGAATATCCCAGGAGATCCATTGGAGTGTCGATCATACATGCATTTTTGCACAATATTTGCTGGTAAATTTTGGATATTTCGGTAAATATCAGTAGTATCAGAATGGACTTCTGATAGTATATGTCCCTAAACACAATATCTGGACAACAATGTATGCTACACGTATGAGCTGCAACGACCATGAACACGAAAGAAACAAGAAACGTATCTACTTATCTGTGGAAAGACAGAAACTGAGAGCTGACACTGTGACTTCATAGATTATCATTTTGGGGTCATTTTGAACCTACTTGCAAACAGAGTATCAAAATGACCGAAAGAGTGACCGAATAGTGACGTTTCGTCGTTTTCGCATAAAACGCGTCAATTTCTTTACTTCACATCCGACCGTAAGATTGACCGAAAATATATTATTAGAATATTACGTCACTGGTACGTCAATCGTCGCGGCCATCTTGGATTTTTTTTTTTGTGTTAGAGCTTGATGACAAAATATATTGTGAGCAGTTCAGCGCCCTAGCCCAATGCGTACGAAAAATTATTTAGGGGACCGAAATGCCCCGGCCTAGGCCCAAAAACGTCCAGACCTGGTAGGGTTCAGCGATTTTAAGGTTTTAGAGAGGATGCAGTTACTCGGCGTTTTTGTCCTACATCATTGTAATCCAATATCTGACCAGTGTTGTCCAAATGAATTTATCCAACGATGCTCCTGAAGAAAAGTTGTGCGAGGTATTATATGAACACTTATGAAATATAAGTATCTGACTAATTTGTTATTTTGTCGCCAGGTCTGGAACACGCACCACAACACTGACAGGGTGAAAGAATGTCTACAGAAGAGCCTGAGATGGCTTGGACTGGATTATGTTGATCTGTTTCTTGTTCACTGGCCATTTGCTTACAAGGTTAGTATACACTCTTTATACAGCAGTGCAGCAAAGGTCACATAATGAAAATCACCAAATGTCGAAATGAAAAGCAATTATTGATTGACACTACATTAGTTTAAACAGATTGAAATTAATATGAAATATTGATAGAATTTAATTTAATCCCACTATTACACAATATATGAACGAATGAAAACTTGGTACCAGTACACTGTCAGAAGAATTAGATATATTTGGGTCAGAAAGGAATTTGACCCAAAATATTTTGGGTCCGTGTACGAACTGGGCATACCCAATAATATTGAGTGAAATTAAACCAATCCTTGTTAAAGTCTACTACTTACTTTATTAAAAAAATTGCACAGGGTTACGCCTATGTTTACATATGTATTAATATAACTTTTCTCCTTCAAAGTAGTAGTAGCGTTTTCCTTTAATCGTTACGTAATTAGTTAAGCCAAAATTAATTTATTGAGTTCTACACTAAATAGCTGTTTTCAGTACAGAAAAAATACCGAAGTTTTATATTTTAACCGCTCACAGTAAAGTGAACAATTTCTATAGTAGTAATCTGCATCAAAATCCCCCGTCAGCAGCGTAGAATTGATAACGAATAGCAATATTCCCTCTGTATGATATTGTTACTGTATACTTCTTCATTCAATTTTCACTTTGACTGCGAGAAAAAAATAATTGCAACGGAGAATCATCAACAGTTCTGTGTGTGAGCATGAATTCTTCTCAACATTTAGGGAAGTCGCAATTTTGTTTACATGTACCAAGGTAATACAGGCAATTAGTACAGATTGCTGTGTGTCAGTTCACTAGATCAGAGCCTTTTTCAGACAAAACCTGTAGATGGAATGACGCTACTAAGACAACCAGCCAGAAAACAAAAGGGCAACGAATCCAAGCCCAGAAGTTTTCTCAGTTCTATTGAATTAATACAATACGTTTGAGACAAGGTAAATGTTTTAGCACAACTCGATTCTGATCACTATATGTGCAACATAGGTAACATGCGAGTACCCTGCCCCTGAAGAGTGACGTAAAACAACGTCGTCGAACGTTTGATATGTGGCTTTCGCCCGTTTATCGCATTTTCATATACATTTTAGCATGGGTATTGTAAAGGATCTAAAATATGACTAAAACATATGCACCAAATGATACATCGATGTAATGTCACGGCAGATATAGGGACATTCAAAACAGATTAGTTTGGGTTCATTGCCATATTTTTGATATATTGAAAAATCCAAGCTGAAATGTATACGAAAGTACCAAACACGGACGAAAAGACCCATTTTGAGAGTTCGTCGACGCTGTTTCAAGCCTACGTCACTTTTAACTGTGATCCTTCATAGTATAAATTTTGCTCTAAGAAACACAGACGTTTGTGATGAAGATGAAGAAATTATTTTTTTGCATCTCTAAATTGACAGCTTCCGGAATTTTTCCTATGTAAACGCGACACTACTGTTGGGCAGAAATTAACCTCGATGTGATGTACCTCTCCTTCTTGTTTTGATCTCTTTACCATAGGCAAGCGATGATATCTATCCGAAAGATGAAAACGGAAAAGTCATACTTGATACAACTACCACTATTGAAGAAACATGGCGTGTAAGTGATCCAATTATTGGTACTATATTTTCGTCGCTTTTATTCCGTAATTTAAAACTGCAATATTTTAAGTTGATAACCAATTGTCAACAAAGACTTTAAAACATTGCGATATGTTGACTGGTGAATCACAAAGGCCGGGTACACACGACAAAATCGTCTTTGTTTGACTTAAATTTGGTCATGTTTTTGGGAAAATATATGTTTTTGACATATGGCATTTTGACGTATTTCCCGATACACATGGCCAAATTTACGTCAAAAGTTATATATTATTTATCAAAGAAAATTTGAACGTGCCTAATAATATCTGGCAAGAGACGCCGAATTGCTCTATGCTGTTGTTGTTTCCGTTATGCAGGGTATGGAAATTTGTCACGATGCTGGATTGGCTAAAAATATAGGAATATCCAATTTTAACAAAGCTCAGACGGAACGGGTATTGAAGGTGGCACGGATCAAGCCATGTAATATGCAGGTATATATGCCTTTCTCAACTAAAATTGTCTCCGTAAGCATTGTCCATCCAACACACTTGGGCTCGTTACCGTTGTTAATTGGTTAATTAGATTGATTAAAGGGGGTCGAGGTAGAGCCCCATTTATTCCCTACCTCAACCCCCGTAATTAAGCTAATTAACCAACTAACAACGGAAACGAGCCCCTGTGATCCAACACTGACGTTATGCATACACTTCCAACATACATCCATTGTGATTTGGGATGCGTCTCACTCTCAGGACCCCTAGCATCCTTGTTTCACCCCACCTCATTATCTTATATATTCTGAAAGTGCTATCATGGAACCAGTATCCAATGAGATGCCTCCTTGACTAATAATAAGAATAATATCTTGTAAAATCTTTGCAAACTATGGCACAGGTTGTGTTGTGTGCCTAGAAATATTGGGTATCCTTCAATGTTATATGTTTGTAAGCTCTTACTATTTGAAGTAAGCAAAAAGATTAAGTGTCATATCGTCGAGCTTTTATAGACAACGTGCTGTGATATGTGTTAGTAGTATATAAAGATGATTACAGGTCACATTTTGCCGGGATCGATAACTCTGTTTGCACTGTTTTGATTTTTGACAAATTTCGGGTTACCTCCCTTGATTCGAACATTTGCATGTTTTCACAGAATAAATAAATAAATAAATAAATAAATAAATAAATTAATTTTAATTGTATAAAGATGTATTCATCCGCGGTGATGCGGTCATGTCTGGCGGTGATTCGGTCGCGGAAAAAAGCTTCCGCGGAGAAAAAGTAGTCCCTAGATAAAATGGTCCGATTGGATCGAGTGAGGTATCAAAGTGAAGCTTAGGTGAAGGGACATCTAATGGGCTGGGTGTGGGATTGAAATATCGGCATTCTGCGCATGCGCGGTGGCCAAAGGGTATGAAAATAGACGTTTTGGAGCTAGGGGAGCCCCTAATGGTCCAATGGGATCAGTGAGGTATCAAAGTGAAGCATTCGTGAAGGGGCATTTGATGGGCTGGGTGTGGGGTGAACTATCGGCATACTGCGCATGCGCGGTGGCCCAGGGGTATGAAAATAGACGTGTTGCGATGTAGGGGAGTCCCTAATGGGCCGATGGAGTTGAGTGAGGTATCAAAGTGAAGCATTCGTGAAGGGGCATCTGATGGGTTGGGTGTGCGGTAGGAATATCATTCTGTGCATGCGCAGACGCAATGCGGAGCTCTCGTCCAATCAGAAGCGAGTATTTCAAATCCGTCACAGAGCTCTCAGCCAATCAGAAGCGAGTATTTTGACCTGGTGCATTATGGGCCATATCCAAGATGGCGGCACGTATGTTCAACGTGGCGGCACATCCGGTGTCGAAAACTGGCCATTTCGTCGGGATGTGGTCACCTAGTGTCGTAAACTGGACCTTGTATGGGTCCTGCTAGACGTTTTGGAGCTAGGGGAGCCCCTAATGGGCCGATGGAGTTGTATGAGGTATCAAAGTGAAGTATATTTCAAGCATGGGTGGGTGCATGTAAAATTTTTCCTGAAAAAATACGGAACACGGACTTTATCCTAAATTACGTGAAAATGCCTATATGGGGTATGGGGGTATAGGACCATCCTGGGAAACCTACTTCTCGACATTTGCGGTATAGGTTGTGGGGTCTCGTTTTCTTAGTCTCGTCAAGACAAACATGATAGGAAGTGTCCGCAGCGAATCGGTGAAATTTTTGAAAAAGTATGATATAGCCCCATATAGTCCCATACTGGGGGTATAGGATCAATGTTTGTCCCCTGGGAAACGTACTTCTATACATTTGCGGTAGGGTTGTTTGGATTTGTTTTTCACGTCTCGTCATTTAGAACATGATAGGAAGTGTCCCGGCACGAATCGGTGAAATTTTTGAAAAAGTACGATATAGCCCCATATAGTCCCACTGGGGGTATAGGATCAATGTTTGTCCCCCTGGGAAACGTACTTCTATACATTTGCGGTAGGGTTGTGGGGTCTCGCTTTCTTAGTCTCGTCATTTAGAACATGATAGGAAGTGTCCCGGAGCGAATCGGTGAAATTTTTGAAAAAGGTCACCGAGACCCATATAGTCCCATACTGGGGTATAGGATCAATGTTTGTCCCCCTGAGAAATCTACTTCTATACATTTGCGGTAGGGTTGTTTGGATTTGTTTTTCACGTCTCGTCATTTAGAACACGATAGGAAGTGTCCCGGAGCGAATCGGTGAAATTTTTGAAAAAAGTCACCGAGGCCTGGGTAGGACCATAGGCCTATACTGCATGGCTATGGGTGTATAGGGCCATACGGGGTGGACATGTTGGAGTCTAGGTGAGTCTCTAATGGTCCAATGGGGTCGAGTGAGGTCTTATTTTGAAGCCCTCGTGGAGGAGCACTTGACTACACTAATGTTTCGTCCGTGTTCAATAGTCTGCGCATGCGCAACCTGGCCCGTATTATAGTAAGTAGGCATTTGGGGGGTATGTGGGTGTGTGTTTGGGTTAGAGATGGGCTATTCACGGTTCGAATGGGTCGTGTGAGGTATCAATGTGAAGCTTGTGTGGGGTAGATTCAGAATGGCGTGTTTTTAAATGCATGTCGCGTCAATATGCGCATGCGCACTCTGGCCGTAGTAGAGAAATCAGGCATTTTGGGGGGGTATGTGGGTGTGTTTGGGGTAGAGATGGACCCCTATGGGTCCGAATGGGTCGTGGAAGGTGTCAAGGTGAAGCTTGTGTGGGTTAGAGTCAGAATGGTGTGTTTTTAAGTGCAAGTCGCGTTACTCTGCGCATGCGCAGTTGGTTGTAGTAAGTAAAGTGGCCATTTTGGGGCAGTACATGAAGGTATTTGGGGTCGAGATGGGCTATTCACGGTTCGAATGCGTCCTGGAAGGTGTCATCTTGTAGCTCTCGGGGTGTAGACCCTGATTTGAGGGCTGTTCACGTCACCTGTGACGTCATCGGTGGCGTCATCAGTACGAGTAGTAAGTAAAGTGGGTATTTTGGGGCAGTGAAAGGAAGGTATTTGGTGTAGAGATGGTCCATCCTTGGTCCGAATGCGTCCTGGGAGGTGTCATTTTGTAGCTCTCGGGGTGTAGACCCCGATTTGGGGGCTGTTCCCAGCATCTGTGACGTCATTGGTGACGTCATCAGTACGAGTAGTAGCGAAAGTGTGCATTTTGGGGCAGTGAAGGAAGGTATTTGGGGTAGGGATGCTTCATCCTCACTCCGAATGCGTCGTGTGGGGTGTCATCTTGTAGCTCTCGGGGTGTAAACCCCAATTTGAGGGATAGCCACAGCATCTGTGACGTCATTGGTGACGTCATCAGTACGAGTAGTAGCAAAAGTGGGCATTTTTTAGCAGTGAAGGTTGTTACTTGGTGTAGACATTGACCATCCGCGGTGCGAATGCGTCGTGTGAGGTGTCATCTTGTAGCAACACCCACCAACGCCATTCTGAATGCTTCAACGCCCTGGTGAAATAGCTCAGAAGCTCTGATATTCCATGGAATTGTCACTAATTCTTCGAAATGCAGTGAAGCCCGTCAACGCCCGTCGTTACACCTTAACACTCTAACATAACGCCATGATATAGACCGGAGAGAGAACAACAACAGCAACAACAACAAGGATGACACATGAGAGAACAACAACAACAAGAAGTTTTTTTTGATATAGTTTATTCTCCTCAATGTTACATCATACCCACGCTGGGGGAGCCGCGTTGGGTATATTTACAATTCAAGAAGATTCTTGTCCAATCAGAGGCCACCATTTGTATCTGTCATATTCGTTCCTGTCCGTTAGATGTATTCTCGGCTACTCTTGTCCAATCAGAAGTCGCTATTTCAGAAAGTTCCATCTTCGGCCATGTTCGCTCTGAACCGTTTGTTCTAATCGTCATCGGGCAGGCCAGGATACCGTTGAGGATACATATCCTCAGATAGTTGTTTGCGCATTCTGAGTATCTATCAGTGCATGGGTGAATACTTTCAGCCGATGGGGGTGGTGGGTCAGTTTAACCACGAAGAACGTAACATTGGTGACCCTCTCCACTATCCACTTGATGTTGGGACGCTGTTCATAGGCCCATTCCAAGGGATCCACAGTGTCCAGTTGGGCCAGCATCGTCTCTAGCGACGCCCGATTGGTGATTGTGAAAGGATGGTCGTAAACTGGGTTGATGGCACTGGAATAGAAATAGCACAATTCACGCGTCATCTTATGGCATAAGATGCACCCAAATGCTACATTTAATGTGAAGGACGTAGGTTGGTCATTGAAGATGGCTTCCACGTAGCTGCGTAGACGGGCGAGGTCGGTCAGTCGGAAATTGTACAAGTCCAATATAGGGCGATGACGGTGGAAGCAGTGTCGGATCATGGACCAATGGCGTCGATACATCTCACTCACTGGATGATCTTCGGGTAAGAGATCGCTGGGAACATCCACTGCATCTTCCAGAAAATGTTCGTTGTTGTCAGGAGTATGACTGGGAACAGTAATGCTAGGGACCGGCTGGATATCTAGGCTCTTCTGAACTGTGGGTATAGGCGGGCTCTCCGTGATCGCATCATCAGTGGCATTCGTCTCCCCGGGCTCATCTTCACTAGGTCTGACCCTCATGGGTGTCTCTTTAGTGGAAAGTTGTCGCTCATACCGTGGTGATGGATCATGAATCAAACGTTGGTGCTGTCTTAACTGACTGGGTCGTTTGAAGAATTGACCACATTCATAACATTGTTCCTTCGCACCCTCGTGGAGTGAGCGTTCGTGGCGCAGTAAAGCATCTTCCCGATTAAATGACCGTGCGCAGGTTATACAAGAATATAGTATACCAGTGTGGATGGAGGACTCGTGTCGTCGCAAGTCTTCTGGGCGAGTAAACAGCTTCTGGCAAGTTGTGCAAGAGAACATATCGGCTGTGGATCTGGAAATCATGAATGCCGTAAAATAAATTGCCACTTTTATACGTTTTTCAGTGACCTTCGTGTCTTTTCGGCAACCTCCGTGTTTCTTCGGTCATCTCCGTGTCTTTTCGGTGACGTCCGTGACTCTTCGGAAGTTAGAAGGGAGGTGACCGGCCTATCGACCAATCAGAAGCCATCATTTCAGAAAGTTCAATCTTCGTTCAGTGTAACCTAAACGTCTTCGGGCAATCCATGATACTGAAGCTCGAAGCTCTTACTTCTCTCATTCAACACTGAGATCAATATCCATCGGCTCTTCAATCCGCGGCGAATCGACCTCCATGGGTTCTTCTGTTCTCAGATGCATTCCGATAGAAACTGAAATATCCGGTCTCGAGAGTGGCGAGCGTGATCCGTGTATGACATTTCGGTGACGACTCAATTGACTGGGATGCTTAAAGGCTATATCACAATCCGCACATGTATGCATGGGTACTTCGTGGCGTGCACGTGTGACAACGCAAACTGTCCAGGCGATGAAAGCGCTTCGAGCAAGTTGTGCAAGAGAACATATCGGCTGTGGATCTGGAAATGATGAATGCCGTAAAACTTTCGGCTCTTATAGGCCAACATAGGAGTACCCGGATGTTCTACAGTCAGGGATGTACAAGAACCCGGATGTACCCGGATGTAAAAAGTCCCGGATGTAAAAGTGCCCGGATGTTCACGAATGTACTACCATCCCGGACTTCTATCAGGCCCAGGTCCAGAAGCTCTCATGTCCTGCACCGAACTACTGCTCGGTAACCCGTGAGTGAATTAATCACGGTCGCACGCTGTAAAATGCGAGTCGCATAGGGATGGGTCTCCGTCATGGCTCTGCAACCATAGGAATGGGCTTGTGAGATCCAGAGGGACGTGTTAGACCATGTTACACGTACGCGTCTACACGTAGCTCTACGTGTGTAGTCCGTGATAAGTACTATTCTGATTGGTTAGTCCAAAATGAGAGCAACAACAACAACAACAGCAAAGATTACAGGTCAATCCTTTTTATTAGCCCCTCCATCACAGCACATCCACGCTGGGGGAATCGCTATGGGTGTGTTTACAATTCACTTATGCTATTGTCCGTGTATTCAGAAGTTCACTGTGCTGATCTCAGACTGCTCTTGTCCAATCAGAAGCCGAACCTCAGAATAAGTATAGGTCATGTTGAAGGATGGAACACAAACTGTGGACGTCTTTCGGATTGATGGGGATCAACTGACTGTGGAGTCTGAAGACTCGACTGCAATGCTGGCATTCGTGGCTGGGTGCCTTATGTACCGACCGTTGATGTCGCCGTAAATTATCCTTACGATTAAAGGACTTCCTGCAGATCGATCACGTATACTCGCCAACAGCACCTTGAAAAGTAGACTCATGGATGAGGTCAAACATCACGGGTTCCTCAACCCTCAAGCGTGCATGTCCATGGATTACACGTTGGTGAGATCTCAACTGGCTGTGTAGTCTGAAGCGGTGTCCACAATCCCCACATTGATGCCTGGATGTCTCATGGAGACACCGTTCATGGCGGTGTAAATTATCCAGGCGATTGAATGTATCCCCACAGGTCTCGCAGGTATACTGGGCAGTAGCGTCGTGGATGTTAGACTCATGGCGTTGTAAGTCGTGCAAGCGTGTAAATGACTTCGAGCAAGTAGTACACGTGAACATCGTGTCGTTAGTGGTTGAACGAATGTCTGCTGAAAGTGTCAGACCGCTTCCCTTTTATAGCAAGCTAGCTGTTGAAACGAATGCCACTGATGATGCGATCACGGAGAGCCCGCCTATACCCACAGTTCAGAAGAGCCTAGATATCCAGCCGGTCCCTAGCATTACTGTTCCCAGTCATACTCCTGACAACAACGAACATTTTCTGGAAGATGCAGTGGATGTTCCCAGCGATCTCTTACCCGAAGATCATTCAGTGAGTGAGATGTATCGACGCCATTGGTCCATGATCCGACACTGCTTCCACCGTCATCGCCCTATATTGGACTTGTACAATTTCCGACTGACCGACCTCGCCCGTCTACGCAGCTACGTGGAAGCCATCTTCAATGACAACCTA
This sequence comes from Hanleya hanleyi, assembly GCA_036873755.1. NCBI lineage: Eukaryota > Metazoa > Mollusca > Polyplacophora > Lepidopleurida > Hanleyidae > Hanleya > Hanleya hanleyi. Next base: position 21,251 of record JAVTVY010048844.1, read on the forward strand.
CGTCCTTCACATTAAATGTAGCATTTGGGTACATCTTATGCCATAAGATGACGCGTGAATTGTGCTATTTCTATTCCAGTGCCATCAACCCGGTGTACGACCATCCTTTCACAATCACCAATCGGGCGTCGCTAGAGACGATGCTGGCCCAACTGGACACTGTGGATCCCTTGGAATGGGCCTATGAACAGCGTCCCAACACCAAGTGGATAGTGGAGAGGGTCACCAATGTTACGTTCTTCGTGGTTAAACTGACCCACCACCCCCATCGGCTGAAAGTATTCACCCATGCACTGATAGATACTCAGAATGCGCAAACAACTATCTGAGGATACGTTTCCTCAACGGTATCCTGGCCTGCCCGATGACGATTAAAACAAACGGTTCAGAGCGAACATGGCCGAAGATGGAACTTTCTGAAATGGCGACTTCTGATTGGACAAGAGTAGCCGAGAATACATCTAACGGACAGGAACGAATATGACAGATACAAATGGTGGCCTCTGATTGGACAAGAATCTTCTTGAATTGTAAATATACCCAACGCGGCTCCCCAGCGTGGGTATGATGTAACATTGGGGAGAATAAACTATATGAAAAAACTTCTTGTTGTTGTTGTTCTCTCATGTGTCATCCTTGTTGTTGTTGTTGCTGTTGTTGTTCTCTCTCCGGTCTATATCATGGCGTTATGTTAAAGTGTTAAGGTGTAACGACGGGCGTTGACGGGCGTCAATGCATTTCGAAGAATTAGTGACAATTCCATGGAATATCAGAGCTTCTGAGCTATTTCACCAGGGCGTTAAAGCATTCAGAATGGCGTTGGTGGGCGTTGCTACAAGATGACACCACACACGACGCATTCGCACCGCGGATGGTCCATGTCTACACCAAGTAACAACCTTCACTGCTAAAAATGCCCACTTTCGCTACTATTCGTACTGATGACGTCACCAATGACGTCACAGATGCTGTGGCTATCCCTCAAATTGGGGTCTATACCCCGAGAGCTACAAAATGACACCTCCCATGACGCATTCGGACCAAGGATGGTTCATCTCTACACCAAATACCATCCTTCACTGCCCCAAAATGCTCACTTTCGCTACTACTCCTACTGATGACGTCACCAATGACGTCACAGATGCTGTGGACAGCCCTCAAATCGCGGTCTGCACGCCGAAAACTACAAGATGACACCCCACACGACGCATTCGGACTGATGACGTCACCAATGACGTCACAGATGCTGTGAACAGCCCCCAAATCGGGGTCTACACCCCGAGAGCTACAAAATGACATCTCCCAGGACGCATTCGGACCAAGGATGGACCATCTCTACACCAAATACCTTCCTTTCACTGCCCCAAAATACCCACTTTACTTACTACTCGTACTGATGACGTCACCGATGACGTCACAGGTGACGTGAACAGCCCTCAAATCAGGGTCTACACCCCGAGAGCTACAAGATGACACCTTCCAGGACGCATTCGAACCGTGAATAGTTCATGTCGACCCCAAATACCTTCATGTACTGCCCCAAAATGGTCACTTTACTTACTACAACCAACTGCGCATGCGCAGATTAACGCGACTTGCACTTAAAACACACCATTCTGACTCTAACCCACACAAGCTTCACTTTGACACCTTCCACGACGCATTCGAACCGTGAATAGCCCATCTCGACCTCAAACACACACCCACATACCCCCAAAATGCCTGATTTCTCTAATACAACCAACTGCGCATGCGCAGATTGACGCGACATGCATTTAAAAACACGGCATTCTGACTCTACCCCACACAAGCTTCACATGGATACCTCACACGACCCATTCGAACCGTGAATAGCCCATCTCTAACCCAAACACACACCCACATACCCCCAAAATGCCTACTTACTATAATACGGGCCAGGCAGGCTGCGTGCTCTGGAGACCACTGGTCTGGACAGACCATTAGTGTAGTCAAGTGCTCCTCCACGAGAGCTTCAAAATAAGACCTCACTCGACCCATTGGACCATTAGGGACTCACCTAGACTCCAACATGTCCACCCCGTATGGGCCTATACACCCATAGCCATGCAGTATAGGCCTATGGGCCTACCAGGCCTCGGTGACTTTTTTGAAAAATTTCACCGATTCGCTCCGCAACACTTCCTATCGTGTTCTAAATGACGAGACGAGTAAAACGAGACACCACAACCCTACCGCAAATGTATAGAAGTGGGTTTCCCAGTAGGATAAACATTGAACCTATACCCCAGTATGGGTCTATATG
>JAVTVY010048845.1:0-23621 GCA_036873755.1 Hanleya hanleyi
AATTGAACACCTCTGGGTTGACAAACGCAGGGGATCGAGGTCATTGTTCTGCAGGAACAATGCCAGTTTCACACTTAATACCTCAGAGTGTTAATAGAAACAATACGGCATTGTTCCAGTCACAACAGGGTATGACTGAGAATGGTTCTGGGTCGGGTGTCATAAACCCATATAGGGCTCATTATCAACTTCCTGTCGGCCAATTCCGGTCGCCTGCGGGTTCCGGTATGGTTAACTCCGGGATTCCGGTTAGGACTTTTCGTCCTTCCGGTCCCACTATAAGGAGGCCTGTTGTGACAAACCCCGGTGGGTTGAGACTTCCGGTTCGTCCGGAAATGCAGTGGGCTAGGCCTATTGCATCCCCTTATAGGCGGGTCTCTAATAGTCCACAAATCAATACGGGAGGTCCGGTTATTGATGGTTCTCTGTCTGCTGTTATTCTGCAAAGAATGGAACAACAGGCAGCTGAACTAGATCAGTTCCGGCGACTCTTGACTTCCGCTTCCGGTACTGTTCAGGTTCCATCCCCGGTTCCGACACAGCTTCCGGTAGTATCGTCTAATCCGATTGATTTGTCTACTGACCCATCGATGAGACGTCAGGGGGTCGCGCAACGTCAATCCATTGAGGATAATGACAGTGATCATGATCCGGAGAGACGTTCATATTCAGAAGTACTAGAAGCTCTGTACGAGTTGTACCCTAATATGTCACGACCCCCACCGCCGACGTCCTCTCGCCTACATACTATGGCAGAGGCTCCGTCGACAACTACCATGCAGACGTCGTCACTTCCTGCGTCAGATGCCATTCATGGTTTATGTTCCGTTCTTGATACGGGTTTAGCCCAGCCTAAAACAATGCAGGAACGTATTACAAGAACGGGAAAACGTGCACTCTTTAGACCGGCTTCCGCTTCGGCACCACTTCCGGTGGAGAAGCCCACGTCTAGAACGTACGGAATTCATGATTCGGCATATGACTTTAAGGCCGCGGAACCGGAACCTGATCTTGCCGACATATGTAAAGGCAACAAGGTCCCTTCCAAGGTCTTGATCCCGCTAACTGATAAGCAGTCTTCTACTATGGAAGAAGCTGCGCGGCAGGGGGTAGCCATAGCCTCTCACATGGACTGGTTTCTAACGGCCATATCCACTGTGTTGAGCAGGTTGTCGCGTTCGCAGTTAGCAGCCAGTAGTAGTCCTGAGCTACAATTACTGGCGGATCTTCAGAACGTGGCTGCTAAAGCTAATGCTGATGCAATGGCTTTAGCCGCGTTCAATGCTGCGATGGTTGTTCATCTGAGACGACAAGCTTACTTGTCTTCCGTTGTCAACCATGCTCCTGATATAGTCATTCGTACTTTGAAGGAGCAATCGCCAGCATCTTCGCTGTTGTTTAATGGCATTATACCGTCTCTAAGGGATACGGTGGAGAAGGCTAAGCCTAATCCTCCGCCTAGAGCGGGTGGTATGGGGACAGGAAAACGTATTTCTACGGACACTTCCGGTCCACCAGCCAAGCAACCTAGGCCGACTACTTCCGCTTCCGGTCCAAAAGGGAAGTCTCAAGCGGCGGGTCGCATGCCACAACAGCAAGGCCAGACCAATCCCAACTATAAAGGTAAAGGGAAAGGTCGTGGCAAAAAGCAGCAGGGCCGGTGACGATTCGGGCCATGTCAATCTCATGACATGGCGGGACCACGAATTGCCTCAACTTCCGGTCCCGCCGAAATCCAGTCTCCCGGTCGGGGGACGACTTCAAGGATTTTGGCGGAATTGGCAAAAACTGGGGATGGATCCGTGGGTAATCCGTACTATTCGATACGGTTACCCCCTAGAATTTACTATAGATCCACCCCTTACTGCTGCTCCCAAGCCCTCCCGTATACCTATACGGAAGGCACACCTTCTGGTAACACAGGCATCTGTGGACAAACTTATCCAGAAGCATGCAGTAATAGAACTTCCGGTCCACGACCGGTCCCCCGGGTTCTATTCTCCGGTCTTCCTTGTGCCAAAGAAGGATACACCGGAAATGCGCATGATAATAAATCTGCGCAGGCTGAACAAGGACTTCCTGATGAAACCCCCTCACTTTCGGATGGAGTCCTTCCGGTCCATCAGGACCGCTCTGGTTCAAGGGGAATGGTTAACTTCCTTGGATCTTCGGGACGCTTACCTGCATATCCCGATTCATCCAAGTTACCGGAAGTACCTGAGATTCCTGGTCGGTGCTCGCCGTTTCCAATTCCAGGTTCTACCTTTCGGTCTAGCCAGTTCCCCTTGGATCTTCACCAGAGTATTTCAGCCAGTGGCGGCGTATCTGCACAGTCGAAGTATCAAATATCATTTTTACCTAGACGATTCCATTATCAGGAATATGTGCAGAATACAACTCCGATGCGATACAACATTTGTATGGCACATCCTCGAACTACTGGGTTATCTCCCACACGAGGAAAAATCGGAGATAACACCGTCACAACAACGGAACTTCCTAGGCGTGGCGTACGACACCAAATTGGTCATTGCTCGGCCACCGGAAGTTCGTTGGTGCAAGATATGTCGCGACATTCCACTCATCAGACATTCATCAGACATTCTTGCCGCACTGCCATCCAGTTTGCATCAATAATCGGTCTACTGACATCCACACAGGATGTCACACCACGAGGCCGATTACAGTTACGGCCACTAATGATCTATTTAAATCAGCATTGGCCACACAGGCACAGGAATCCCATGATTCCTGTCACAGAGGAAGTCAAACATCACCTATTATGGTGGATGGACCCTCTCAACGTGATGCCTGGTGTAACACTGCTTCCGTTTCAAGCTACTCATCAGCTGTTCACGGATGCTTCAATGCAAGGATGGGGGGCCCACCTCGGATCCAAATCGATATCAGGCTATTGGACTCCGCAGGAGAGGTTACTCCATATCAATGTGTTAGAGTTCATGGCCGTCAATCGAGCAATACTCTTATTGATACAGGACCTCAAAGGCCAGTCGGTTCTGGTAGCTACAGACAACACAACTGTCTTAGCTTACATCAACAAGATGGGGGGAACTCGGTCCTCGAAGCTCCTGAAGCAGACCGAGATACTCTACCATCTGTGCTGGCAGAACGATATCATACTTCGTGCCAGACACATACCAGGACATCTGAATGTACTAGCCGACGCACTGTCGAGAAAACATCAGATTATACCGACGGAGTGGCAGCTTCACACAGACATTCTGCGCCAAATCGCTCAGATTTGGGAACAACCGCTGATAGATCTGTTCGCTACTCACCTGAATCATCAACTCCCTCTGTATATGTCCCCTGTACTGGATCCTCTAGCAGTGGGAGTCGATGCTCTATCGCAGGATTGGACGGGTCTAATAGCGTATGCTTACCCGCCCCCTTCAATCCTGCCTCTAGTTCTACAAAGATACGCGCGCATCCATGCGTGGTTTATCTAATTGTCCCTTGGTGGCCAGCTCGTCCGTGGTTTCCCGACCTTCTGGAATTACTGGTAGACGTCCCAAGACGACTACCTCTTTGGGAAAAACTACTTCGTCAACCGAAGTCAGCAATTTTCCACCACAAACCTCAGGCATTCCATCTGCACGCTTGCAAGTGCTCAAGGATCAGCTCACTGAGGTTGGGTTTTCTAGGGAAGCTTCGAGAAGAATGGTCGCTTCCACTCGATCCTCCACATCAGCTTGTTATCAAGGGAAGTGGAGGGTCTTCCATGAGTGGTGTACTGGAAGAAACATTGATGCCCGTTCTGCCTCTGTTCAGCAGATAGCAGATTTCTTGTTACACCTGTTTCAAGACAAGGGTCTTGCTCCATCTACGGTGGATGGTTACAGATCTGCATTATCTAGGATTATTAACCTGTCTACTGGCGTTAATCCTGCCTCTGATCCTAATCTAACAGCTCTGGTTAGATCGTTTAGGATTGACAGGCTTGTCTCTGTACCAAAACTTCCTAAATGGGATTTAGCATTAGTTCTACGGAGTTTATCAGAACCTCCGTTCGAACCCATAACTACAGCCGATCTGAAATTCCTATCCTACAAAACAGTTTTTTTGTTAGCCTTGGCTTCAGCGGCTCGCGTGTCAGAACTACACGCTTTGGATGCTAGGGAAATTAGGCATGATTCTCGATGGACTTATGTGGTACTTACTACCATTCCTGAATTTGTAGCCAAGAACCAGTCTCTGTACGACACTTCTTGTAGAGAATTTAGGGTTCCAGCTTTAGCTGATTTCCTTTCCTCAGGGTTAGAATCGGACAACCTTATGTGTCCGGTTCGTGCCCTTACTGTATATATTAGTCGCACTAAAGTACTACGTGCTGGGCGAAGGCGATTATTTATACCATTTTGTCCCCGGAGCCAACAAGAGATATCTAAAAACACTATCTCTTCTTGGCTCTCCAAAACTATTAGGTTAGCCTACGATGGAGTGTCATCGATGCAGGCTGCGTTGTGTGATGTCTCTGCACATGAGATCAGGGCGCTTGGGGCGTCCTGGCCTTTGTGGACCAACAGGTCGGTAACTGATATTATGAGGGCTTGTTTTTGGAGATCTCACACAACCTTCGCATCATACTACTTGAGAGACATGACACTTATCAAGGACGACCTATTTTCCTTGGGACCACTGGTGACAGCGCAGCAGATCACCGGGGTCGGGTCAGCACACAGACACTAGAGGCCTGTGTGTTTTTATCGGTTTTTAATGGTAAGAACACGTTTCCTCATAAAAAACTTTCTTTTAAAAAAAGGGGGGGGCACGTGTATATAACTTCCATTATGTCAGCGCCGATGAGCCTGGGAGGTCTGGGCTTACTATAGGGACAGTGTCTACGATACCGTTATATGACCCTGTCGCTATTGAGTCTTTATGGAAGCCTATTCTTATTTAAGTTTTATGGCCAGCATGAAGTCTCTTGCTGACTTCCGTCTAATCCTCACGCCATTAGTCGCTGTCACTTGGACTTCCCTCCGTCCTGCTTTGGGATTCTCGCATATGTCAGTAAGGTCAGTTTCACTGTGTAAAAAATATAATAAATTTACATGTAATTTTTACATTTTTAAACTGAAACTTACCTTACTGACAAAGTGATGGTCCCACCCGACCTCCCCGCTTGGGATCTTTACATTTACGCGTAAGAAGTGGAGATCTATTGTGATTGAGTGCTGGCGTGGGTGATTAGGCGGGAAATGAACTGTGCTATTGTTTTAATTTCTTCACTTGTTAATCCGTGTTTGCACACGAACGCATATGTCAGTAAGGTAAGTTTCAGTTTAAAAATGTAAAAATTACATGTAAATTTATTATGTTGCACTTGTTGACTCCATAGCAGAAAACCTGTCTCTGTCTACATGGACTGGAATCATGCAAAGACCTGTGAGTTTTCACACTCGGGCAACAACAACAGCAAAAATGTGTTTTTTAAAATCGGCGAGAACTGTTTATCACTCTCCTGGATTCTGTTTTGCGTGACTGATGCAAGAGTGATCACTCTATAATATCACTCTTCACTGCATATTGGCATGTAGTCTAAAATAAATCATTTGAGTGAAAAATATTTACAGGAAATACGGAAAATGGTGACAACCGTAAACTAATTTCAGGCCCCTTTTCGCCACAGTTGTCATAAAGCAATTGCCTGTAATATAGCAGATTCATTTGCAACAGATTGTTTTTGTCGTTGTGGAGCTCAGATGCACATGTCACAATGCTTTAGGTTTGAAAATACTAGGGAAGCTGAATTTTTTTTTATCTGATATCACCTAGGGGAGGGATCGCCCTATTGAAAATCAGTCTTCTTTGAGGGGAGTGATTCAAATTTTTAACAATTATGTGCTGGCAATGCAAAAAAAAATAAAAATAATAACAATAAAAATTTATGTGTATGGTTTACAACACTGCCTAGTAATTTCACCAAAAGTAATTCAAGAGATTATTGTGCACAGTATTCAGCTTGTGTTTCACCAAAGATGGCAAGACCAACAAGAGAGGGCAATTAATATTAGTATTCCTGTTCACCGTATGCTCATAAACCAGCTGCATGTCCCTACTCTCCTCAGTTTATGAGCATAGTTCACCTTGATCCGCTTTAAGTGGCCACAGTGGTAAAACTTGAAACAAAGATATATCCACCTCAGTATCATTTGTACCCGCTGGATAAAAGAGTCTGAATCAGTCTCTTCATGTATCAAGTGTACCATAGTAACATTTCAACATTTTTCTTGATTATCCTTGACATCCTTTTCCCCGAATCGGGTAATTTCTTCAAACAGGAAAGGCAAATTATGTCATAGATAGCCAATCGAAATCAGACCTCCTTCTGATACAACGTTGCAGTGTGGTAATATATCAAATGGTGTCTGTATTACTTTTCAAACTGGAAATGTACATTTCCTTGGAATAGCCAATCAAATTGAAATTTTGATGATGTGATTGTCGTACCTCTGTTTGAGTCTTAAAATATAGGTTACAAATTTAAGCTGTAGTGTACATGTATAACATCATCTAACAGTTAAAAGCCTGCAATATTTAATCTCGGTGACCTGGTTCACGAAGATGAGGAATACAGCAGTCATGGACTTAACTAAAGAGCAGGATCCATTTGGTATTCCTAGTGGAGGATTGTGGCTTTCTCAGAACTCCTACTTCTAGGATTGTGGTTTTCTCGGAACTCTGACTTTTGCTTTGTTCTTGAGTACTCTGATACTGACTGTGGGTTTATCCAGCTTCTGTCATTGTAAACTGGCTATGTGGAACCCCTGAAGCTTTGTACACATGATTATGTCTACTAGAGAATCAATTATGTGGTTTCCACTGTACTGCCTAAGGTCCATTTGTCTGCTGTCAAAAACACTTCAGAGAGCATCATGCACACATCTCCCTGGAGGTATGGAAATTGCCCAATTCATTAGGATGACTAATGACCCTAGATTATTGGACTGTGGTTTGGCCTGTGGTTACAGATTTGTATGATATCCCGTGTGTGCGTTTATATTTGGGATCCACTTGTTCTTTGCTGCATAGACATAATTCCCTTGGAATATGCAAAGTATTGTTATTTAAGGCTTGGCTTTCTTCAAATGAGTTACGTACAGCAGGGATTGATTTTATGGAAAAGGGGGGAAAAAAAAAAAAAGCTCCTCAGAGACCATTTCTAGAGGGATTTGAAAGGTGAGGCCTTTTTTTTTTTATTAATTGGTTTACGGATTTTTCTGGCAAAAATGTCAAGGCGGAGGATGGAAAAAAAATAAAAATAAAATCAAGCCTCCACACTTTATTTATTTTTACTTTCTGACAAACTTCTTAGACAGGAGAGGGCGGTAAAAATTTCCATTTTATTGAGCCAACTTGAGATATTACGACTTTTTTTAAATGGCCATCTCTGTCACGATGCCGTTGACACAACAATCGAGTCGAGAAAGCAGGCCGTAACATGATGTTGTTGTTGTAATTTGCGCTTACCTTCGAGCTGGAAGTCTGTTGTACGCTTTGGATGCCATCATTAACGCGTTTAACGCTGTCAAGGGTCTTCCCTGTTCATTCTCAGTGTCAGTCGTGGACGTTTCCTTCAACCAAGCGACAATATCAGTCGCTTTGCGTGAAACCAACACTTCAATAGGGGTGTTGACAGGACAAGTCATGTTTCCTGCTGTTATTTTGGACAGACTGAGGCCGGCAGATATGTCGTTGTCACTGATCTCCTTCAAGACCAAGTCCCCCACCGTCCCAGCAGTTACTGGACCGACAAAGCCCTTGAAAAGGACGGTCGCGTCCTGTCTAAGAGTCAGTGAAAACCACCGCGAGGCCGAACCCGCCATCTTGGCTTCAAACACTGCGCCGTTGAAATGATGTCATGTCTGGTCCCCGAACTACTGCCGAAGGTAACATGGAAGTCGGAAACCACCACCACTGTAACCAAGGAAAGTAACCAGCCTCCAAGACCGAGATGTCTGCAGAGTGTTGAACTCGTGCGAACTCGAGCGTGAAGAATTTATATAAGATGTTTTACGCACAGCAAGTATTAAAATGAGACCAATATTGCGAATTTTATGTTTTTATTCTCCCGACAGAGAGGTCAGCAAATGTGACACGTCGGCGGATACGACAGAAATAAAAAAAAAATCGAAAATCCAATTTTATTTTTATTTCACTTTTGGCAAAATGAAGGTCGGCGGATCCGTAAACCAATCAATAAAAAAAAAAAAGCCTGAGGATTGATTTGCAATTCATCTCACAGTAAATCTTTGGTTATTTCAATACATGCTGTCAATCCCCAAGGAGTGCAGTTTTTCACTCCATAAACAATGTATGATTGAAGGAAGAACATTAGTACATGCATGCCAAATTTGAAAAATCAGGGCTGGAATATTGTATGTAACCTTGGGTTGTCTCGTTATATTTGTCATTGAGTGGTAGCTTATTATAACGAATCTTGTTGAAAGTTCTTTCTTGTGAGAAAATTAAATCTTCTTGGAGCAGTGCCGGTCCTCGATATGCAAGGCTGGACACTTCATTGGTACATGTATTGTCCACCACTGAGCAGGGTGTGCTGTAAGTTGTAGCATCCCTATTCGGGTCGACAACACTCCCTCTAAAAGAATTGCTGGAATTCGATTAATTCCTGGGGAACAATTACAGCGGGCTACAACTGAGAAACTCCACTGCATCAGAGTGATCGGTGAAACTCAGAAATTTATATTTCAGCGATTTACTTCCTTCGCAACCGACCTTGTGTGTACTGCTGCCGAAAAAGAACAATTCTGTGTTTTTTTGTCGCAGGGGAGATAACCAATTAGATATGTGATTCCCCTGGTTTATACATGTACACCTCAACAAATGTGTCAGGGCCCTATTTTTCCTATTTTTCCCTATATTTTCTGCTCTCCCCTATTTTTCCCTGTATTTTCTCAAATTTAACCGATTTTGCCCTATTATTCCTATATTTTCTGGAATATTCGTGCTTTTTCGCGAAGCTCTGACCTTGTATCTATTGTGATAGATATACACAAATTGTTGGCTGATTTAAATCCTTCAAAATAACAATGCGACCGAGTTGGAAGTGTCCAAACTACATTGTACTGTGTTTCTTCTTTACTACCTTGTCCCAGCGTCGAGTACAGGATAAAAACACTGATCCTATGAGATTGTAATTAACAAGTAATTATCTCTGTTGGTGACTGAAATACCCCGTTTTCTGTATTTTGCCCTATATTTTGGCCATTATGTCCCTACATTTGCCCTATATTTTGACCATTATGTTCCTATATTTTGCGCTTAAGGCAGCATGGTTTGTACCATGTTTGTCTGGCACAGGATGTACATCAAAGTGCCAAACAAATTAGACTCTCTGACGACCCATTATGATCAGTGTCTGTAGAGCCTCATTTTCAAAATTCGAATTTTTTTGTAGTTTTGGTCAGGTTTTTGTTAAGGGTGGGGTTTTGCTAGGGTATGTTTGTTTGGGTCATCGTCACTGTGTGACCAATAATGTTAGGTGCGATGTTGAACATCAAACAACCAACCAACCCTATATTTTGCCCTATATTTTGGCTATAGGTCAGTGGGAGCCCTGATGTGTGTATTTATGAGGTGTAATTATTTGTACTACATGTACCAAGTAACAAAGGAAAATCTTACACTAATTAGGATGAGGGATAGTGAAGGATTGTATTAGTGAACTTCCTGGTATTGAATTGTTAGAAGTATGGAATGTGGAACTCGACTCATGCTATCATTCTATCTCCTACAACTGGAAACACTGCAGGCTTTCCCTCCCTGTTCATAAGAAACCTCGCCTGACCTTTTAGTCAGTACTCGCTGAGGCCCAGCAATGACCAACAAATGTTTTTCTTGGCGAAGTTTTTTCTCCTCTTTGCCTGATGAAGGTCATGTCATATGTATCTTTTGCAATAGTTCCTTAGACAGTACTGCACAGGAATTTCTCAATAATAAATATGTCCTCGACCTTGTTAAGGGAGATAATTTGCACAGAAATTATTGAGAACGGAACTGGATATCTAGGAATATGCAACTGAATGTGGGCTAAAATGATCTTCAATATTATGTACATGTCGTACCACGATGAAAAATATCTTCTAAAAACCTCATAGCTTTAATAATCTGTTGAAGATTGCCCAATCTTTATTGACATGTATTTGAATCTGAGTGGCCTGAAATAGCCCGCACACAGCAGGCAGACCTTATATGGACAGAGGCACCACAACAATATGTATTGACCGTTACATGCATCTGGAAACTCTACAGAGACATGTTGGGGTGAAACACTAAAAGCGAAAAGGAAGCATCCTGTTTTTAATAAGACTGGCTTCAGCATGGACTGAAGAATCATTTCCACTGCACTGTAAAGTATCATCATCCTGCTCTGCTTAGACATATTGGATCCGGTGTTGCTTTAGCTGTAGAGAAGTATCCGGTTACTATCAGGATTTTTACTCCTGAATGGATTTTCCGAGCTGCTGTCACTTTTCTGGTGATGTTTATATAGTGTAGGTTTAAATGATGTCATCAATGAGATTGCTTCTCATCTGGTTTGCCCTGTTATTTTGTTCCATTCCAGAGAAAATTGTAAAAAAAAAATAACATCATTGGCATCGGATTCATTTTTTTTCTTCTTCTACATGTATTCTCAATAGAGCTATTATGTTGTTTCAGCATCGATCTTTTATGGCTTATGTTTATTTTTAGTCCATTTTCATATTGTAGCCCGTCTCATTTTACAATAATCACTGACAAAAAATGTGTATCTTGCCAAGAATTGATTGAAAAATGTTTACAGCAAATTATCATAATTGATTAATTCCCAACGTCTTGATCATATTGTCTATTCCAGTTGTTTTCACCGATATTTCGGAGTCAATTTTTCAAACAACATTGAAATTTGACATAGTGGGCCTACATATATGAGTTATAGTAAATTTATTCTCATATTTCGTGACAATCTGTTCAGGATCAATACATACACAGTAAAAAATAATTTTCTTGCAAATTTCTTGAAATTTCTTAGATTTTCTTGAATTTCTTAAATAAGAAAAATACATTATTCCCTCTGTGATACAATGTTTAGGAAGTTCCGAACAATAATTATTATGACGTTTTGGGGGATAGTTTCTGGCAGTTATTGGGCATTTCCAAAGTTTATAAATCTGTTTCAATTTTTGTCTTGTCAGTAAGATATGATTTTTTTCTCAAACGAGAAAAAATAAGAAAAACCTTCCAATTTCTTGAAATGGGAGACTGACAAGAATTATTATCTTAAATTTTCTCAAAATTTTAAGAAATTGTAAGAAAATAATTCTTGGGGGGGGGGGCAAAGTGATACTTGTTCCCCCACCCCCCCTCGCTAAATATTGGGCACCGTCCCTGTGAATGTATAGATTTCAAGAAGATGTATGCAAGTATAGTATATCTCTCTACTGATTGGATGCTATTTTTTCTCGTACAATGTATAACTGTGATGATGTTTGGTTCAATGTTGACTTGTCAACACCAAACTGCATGGCGGTGGCCTTGTGGTTAGAGCTTCGACCTTGTGGTTAGAGCGTCGGCCTCATAATCGGTAGGTACTGGGTTCACTCCCAGGCCGGGTCATACCAAAGACTTGAAAAATTGAACTTGTTGCTTCCTTGCTTATGCTCAGCATTAAGAGGATAGAACAAGGACTGTTTCGCTCGGTGTCGGTATAATGTGACTGAGAGGAGCGCTATAAAAATGACAGCATTAGATCTGCTTTGTTACGAGTAGGTTCCCCAGACCCTCCCCCTTCCCCATTGTGATATAGCTAAAAAAATGTTAAAAGCGAAGTTAAACCCTATTCACTCACCCTGACTTATCACCAGGAATAAATTCAAGAAGTTGTTATCCTTAAAGAGGTAGTAGCGTGATTTTAGTTGTTCGGGTAAACTGAACAGCATGATCACTTGCAACATTTGCCAAAAGATTTTCAAGTATTGAAATCTCGTATTTCATATAGGGATCAATATTGTCAGATTCTTCAATTCGGTCTAGTGAACAACATGAAAATGGGAAATGACTGAGATGACGTCGGATAACGTGATCAGGTATCCATGACGTCACATTAGAAGCCGTCACAGTGCGATAAAGTTCTAAGATCGAGTATGACGTTGCAAAGCATCACGCTCGGAATGCCAGTGCGCGTTTTCTGACGTCATCTCAGGCACTGGAGCCAAGTGCAGGTGCTGTTACGTTTTTCAGAGAATGTCAGAAGTGTGATTTCAATGCCCGTGATATTAAAAAATGAGGTCACAGAAACACGTTCACCATAGTTGCTTTCAACTACTGAATAACTTTTATCGAAATATGTTATTTGCTGAATATTTTTTAAATGACGCTTTTACCTCTTTAAGGAATTTGTTGAATATTAACTATTCCCAGCTTCTAATTCCAGTATTTTGTATATAAAAGTGATGGATTTTAAGGAGATAAAATTTCAATTAATTGATAATATCCCAGCATCCCTCATTCTCTTCCGGCACAGGAAGTATGATAGGCCATGCTGACTATATAGATTTGATTGATTGAAGTAGTATTAAATCCTGACAAATTACTCCAGGCTGATAACCTTGGCTGATGGTGTAGCTGTCAGTTTGATATGACTCAGTAGTCCATCTCCCAAACACCCATCACTGAGTGGCAGGCCTTAACACCCGAGAATGCATGGCATGTTTGACCAGAGCTCTGGTCAATATACCCTCCGACCAATCAAATCACAGGCGGGGATCCAACTGAAATATTGCATAACGCACATCCTGCGTTCTTAAGGGGGTCATTGGTCTTGGCCTGAATTTATTAAACTGGACCGAGGAGGGTCCAATCAGCTCTCTATTCAGTGGTTTTATCTGGGTCAAGTCCCTCTATTCTCCCAGAGTGTGTGGAGAGGGAAGAGTTCTTTTCAGTCCAAATGGTGTGTGTTTATAGAGCTTAATATCGCTGTGGTGGGACCCGACTGGTCAAATCAAAGAATAGCCAAGCGGCTGGTGCATTGAACAGAGAGTTACAGTATGGAGTTTGTAAGGCCGACTGACCAGTCCAGCCTGAGCTGTTAGTTTACACAGATGGTCTCACTCAGAGAATAGCACATGGAGCTACATAGTTATCCCTAGCCTGAGAGGTTTGGGCACATTTGGTGAGAGAAAGAATCAGATCAACCCTTCATCCTGCGTAGATGGCTCAGTATACCTTGTCCTGGCTTGGACTCTAATGGTTAAGTTTAACCAGTCCATTATAGCCTTAAGGCTCCCTAGTTCTGCTCACTTAAACTTGAAGAACATAACACCAGAGATTAACACCTTAACTGGACTTTACCAGGGGACTGCCACATCTACTTGTGCACTGTGTGACTGTATGTGAGAGTTTTACCACATCAAGGCAGGTGTGAGACAAGGAGCTGTCCTCACAGGGGGTCTTATTTCCCATCTTACAGCCTGCTCAACCCAGAGGTACATGTAGTTAATTGTAGGATTTATGGTCTTGTACTAAATGCACCTTGTCACTCCTCAAGTACAGGAATGAACACATCATGGGTTAAATGCTTCCTGGGTTAAAATACCTCTTGACTTTCAGACCTAAGTGCTAGTTATTTATGATGGATCTTAATTATCCAAGTTCAGTTAAGCCTGGCAATTGTTATGGAGGTTGGCAATATGTACTTCAAATTATCTCATATTTTGTTTCTGGCTAGTGCAGAGAAAATTTTGATACTTTTGCCCTCCTACAAAATACTACTTGGATACTGTAGTTTTTGCATTCAATCAATTAAATTGTTCCATGATAATTGAAAATCAATTTGCATCTATTTTATTTTGACCCTTTATAAAATAGCTCCGAAATGACAAGAAAATTAAGAGCAGACACTCAACAATTTATCATTTTGGACTACCTACAAATAATAATTTGAGCCTATTTGCATACATGTACATCTTCGAGCAAAGGATCACAGGTTATTTGCCCCATGGGGCTTATCACGTTGGGCACACCGGTTCTTGTGACATTGTAACCGAAGTTAAGCAACGTTGCGATCGATCAATACTTGGATGTGTGACCAGTGTCCAGGATAATAGGAACTGTGAACACTCTTGTGTTCTGACACATGTAGGCACCGTCGTGATATGGCTGAAATAAATGTTGAAAACGTCGTTAAATCCTACACATGTACTCACTCACTTCAGGGATTGACGGACACGGATACAGACCTACCCACGGACACGGATACAGACCTACCCATTGGGTCCCAGGTGTGAAAAGTAATAGGACCCCAATGTCTTCATGTGAATGAAAGATTGTTGAAAGCAACTTTAACTGTCTCGCTGCTGGGGGCCACACGTAGTGGCCGCAGTGTAGTGTGCTGCGGGCCCACCATGTGGGCCTGCAGTATTCTTGATGATACAAGTTTTGGAATTATTATTTTTATTAAAATTATGTTCAAAACCCAATAAGATATATGATATTTTGTAAGCGAAGTTCACAATCTTTGAATGGAGCTTTTTATTTTTATATTTTATCAATCAGCAGAAAACAAATGGGAGGAGAAAGTACGATAATTAAAAAAAAAACGGAGTAAATTTAGAAAAATGAACACTTTTAGATGCACATATGCTAAACAAGTTAGCAGCGTAACAGTTAAGGCCATTGTCACTTGATTGGTTGTTTAGCATGATCAGCCCTCATCTATATTTTGAGGGCAATAAGTAAAACAGATGAGGGATTTACATTTTCATGAGTAAAACTTGCAAATTTTCTTCATATTCGCATACATTTGGTTTGCAATTTAATTTTTTCATGCAGACATTTTTTTATGACGATGACATATTAATAACTTTATGCCAGTAATCCTGCAAGGTGTGTGGTTCACAACTTTTAAACTCCGGCATATTGGGGTTTAACCAGAAATCTTCACTTGGACTGAAACAGAAATTCTGATCATGGAATGGAATTTGAGAACCCAGATGTAACTGAATCATCTGAAACTGATGTGGGAGAATGTCTGAGAAATAATAAAAAATAATAAAATCCACCCCAAAAATATTGTCCGAAGAGTTATCACCCCTTGAGCAAATTTCGCGGAAATGGTATTGTCCCCATCGGCATCGTCTTTCTGTCTATCAGTTCATCCATCTTTCTTGTTTGTTCTTGTAGATGGACATATGTAGAGTTCGAAATTCATAGAAGTCACCATTTAGGGCTGGTTTTCCATTTAAAAAGATAAATGAAACTATAATGTCGAGAGAAAAGTGAATTAATGACCACCATTTTAGGAAAACTGAATTTCAATCGAGAATTTGAAAAAATGAAGTTAAACTGAATATAATTAAACATTGCAGATGCAGAGCAACACAACCCCAGTCTTTCGTTTTTGAAAATAGCTGGAGTGCTGTTAATCACACTCCTAAAGTTTGAAAAATGATTTTAAGGAGTGTGATATCACACTCCTCCAGGTTACAACTTAGGGAGGCTTACAATTGGCGAGTGCTATTGTTCACACTCCTGAGCTAATTTTCAGGAGTGTGATGGAGTGTGATCACACTCACACTCCTCAAAAACGAATGACTGCAACCCGTTATTGTGAATGAATGGTCGACTATGTACTGTCTATCTTTTTGCTGTGCCCTTGGTTGAGAGTTGAGACATTGCAAAGGGTTCCCAAAAAACATGCATGTATGCCATTGATGCATTCTAGTCTCATGAGAAGGACATCTGTGATGAATAAGTTTGGACACGCGTAGGTGTCATTCTGTACTGGGGAATTCATAACCCACTACAAGTTTAGAAATGACTACGTAAAACCTAACAGCTGGAAGTGAATGGTCTGACATAAAGTTTAGTTTGAAAATCAGTTCGAAAATGAAAATAATCATCAACAACAACAACACATGTGTAGACCATCGACAGTAAGGCCTGCAATGTCAACTGATGATCTAAATACTCATTTTTAGCGTGTCTGACGTTAAAAAATTAATGTCCTGTAGTACATGATCATGTTTAACAGAGAGCTCAAGTGACCTTTACATAAACTCTATGATTGGCTAGAGGTTCTTCAAATTGTCTCTACGGACCAATGAAGATAACAGATTTCTTTTCAAACATTTGAATTGACCAATGAACTGGTTCAGACCTGGAAGGTGACAGTATTTTGATGCGCCATGAAAGTAATGCTGTTTGATGCACCTGCAGTATGCATAGATAATTAAATTAATGCTTCTTACATTAAAGCGATGTAAGATTTGAGGATAATTAAACACCTGTCATTGTGTTGACACGGATGTAAGCTTACAATTCATCATGGGATTGTCTAAAGAAGAAAACGTCACCAGGGTTGAGGGTATAACAATTAATAAGATCTCCATCTGTTGTGTACAGTACCAGGCTGTTTTGGGCATCATGAGTTTGGGCATTTTTTTCAGCAAATTCTATCTCTGAACATGCTGAACCCAGTAGTATTGCAAATAATGTTTATCAAGTTGTCAGGCTGTATTTAGACCATTTAATACTGCCAGAGCTTCCATGGGCTTTGACAGTCCCATAACTTAAATGGACCACACTCTGTGCCATGTGTGGGTGCCCAAACTGAAAAGCTAAAATGCCCTACTACATATAATATGGACAATGAACATAGATCTTTAGGAGAAAAGTATTGTGTAACTGGCTAATAGTTCTGATGACAGGTACACTCTGTACAGGGGATACATCTTCATTTTATCAAGCCAATTTCTACGTTCGAACTTCCCTTGATATATCTGATCCCCTTCAATGTTCAAAGAACTTATAGACACGAGACGTCACTGACCTCAAAAACATTTGAATTTCGAAATATCATATTACTTGTGACTGTGCTGAAGTGTCAATAAAGTTATCTTATCTTATCTTATCTTATTAGGAGGAATGACGCCGCTACTTGAGGATGGTGTCGCTCTCCTCACAATTGGTGTTTACATTCTGATTGGTTCGTCGAACGTTCGTAGGTGAAATATATACCTCGGATTTTGAACTCTGAATGGGATCAGATAAATCAAGGCAGGTTCGAAGTGGGAACGTAGAAATTGACTGGATAAAATGAAGATGCAGCAGATGGTGTTCTGCCCTATTCTCCACAGGGTGCTCATATTAAAGCCACCAGCTGAATCAAATCAGGGAAGCAAAGAAAGTTTGATGAGACATACATGTACAGATGAAACTTCACATGAAATATTCATTCTCTTTGATTTGATTAATACTGATTCACGTAGTGTTAATAATTGAAGCGGCAGGTAGGAAAAAGTTTACCGGTCTGTTCACTTGAGGTGGGCAGAAATCTGTTAACATTGTGAGACCCCTGAGGGAGGGATATCCTAAAAACATTGTTCAGATATTTAATTAATTACATTATCATACATGTAGTTAGCGTTAATTAAATTCTCAAGGGCACATACATTGTACATTGAAGTACAAAGAAAGTGCACTCGAGTAGACCCTAATGTGGACCCCTTGAGTTATTTTTTGTGGTATTCAGGTCCACCAGGTATTGCTCTAGTTGGTACTCTGTGTTGTTACACAACATGCCATCAGTTCAGCCAGGATGTACATTACAGGTATACAATATCTTGACCTTCATGAAACTGCAGGTTAACCAGGTGAAGTGTTTTTAATTAAGCATGTACATGTACATGTATGATCCCCCTACATCATCCGAACGCATGGCACGATCATATGTAGAAACTTCTGCTCGTAGCCATGCGGTAACGGGTGCTATCTGAGTGTAATAGGGCGTTTCCCAAATGGTCACATCCGACTGGCCCCGTTACATCCGACATCGGTGCAATCACATTCATACAACGAAGACACACCTCCAGAAAGCGATTGATTGAAATGATCCCATGGTGGGCCTCGAAGTGCCCCCATCACAAAATAAAGCATATCATTTTCCTGTGGTCTGCCGCCGATTTTATTTTGTTTTCAAATATGTTAGGCCGTTTGTTTCTTAAGATAAACAAAGAAGCATGCTCCACTAGAGTGAGAAATAAAATAGCTAATTTGCACAACTTCGTTTTGGTCTCGCGTAGACTCCCCCAGTCTTGCGCCTTTTGAAACTGACATGTTTGCATGTCTGAGAAATATTTGAATACAGATAATTTCATTGGCTCGTTTAAATGGGACCGACATTTGACCTCATGCTTTGGGAACAACTTTCGAACTGGATTGTCTCCCTCTAGATAGATGACGCCGTGTGAAATACATGCCGAATCACAACGATAATCTAAGGGTAGAGTTAAGTGAAACGTGAAATGCCCTTAGCAAGCTAAGATGCAGGTTAACCAGGTGAAGTGTTTTTAATTAAGCATACATGATCCCCCTATAACTCTCAATGTGTTACATGTAATCTGATCTGTTCTGATTCTGGTCTCCGTGTTCGTAATATTTGTGACAGCTGTGGATCACTCTCCTAGTATTTCAGGGTTCATACGCCTCCTGGAAAGTCCTTAAACTCCTGGAATTTAATTGGTAACCTGGAAAGTCCTGGAAAATGCTTAAAAATGAAGTTAAACTCCTGGAAACTCCTGGAAGAACTACACTGGGAGAACCAGCGATCTGACGCCACGCATTACTATGCCAAAATTTGTTCCTAAACTTCTTTAATTCGCTCATCTTGGTTGCGAGTTATTGTACTAAAGAATCCTGGAAAATTCAAATTATTGACCGGGAAAGTCCTGGAAAACTCCTGGAATTTATTCCTTTCGTAAGTGTATGAACCCTGGTTTTTGTATTGTGAGAGTGATCATGGTATTGCGAGATTGATTCAATCTTGTCGACATCACTCTCCAATACAGTTTCATTTACCAGGAGAGTGATCAATAACTCTCCTGGAGGGAAAGTTAGGAGAGTGATGGACAGGGAGAGTGATCAGATCACTCTCCTTAAAAATGTTCATTCAACTGCATTCATGTTGTTTATGGGTCAAGCGGGATCAGTCAAATATGGATTAAGGGGATATACTAACTATAGGTGATCAGTCTGAGTGCACTAGCAATGTACTGGGATCCTTGATTGCTATTCTTATCCCTGTGTGTTACTCAAATATAACTTGCTTACCAGTGATAAATCACTGGGTCGCATTGACCTCCCCTGATTAACGCTGTGTTCACGCTGTGTTCACGTCTGTTTGCTTATCGTCAGAGGCATGGATCCCTGTGTTGCATGATTAATGAAGTTAGCTTATCAGTCCGCATTACCACATTATTTATGTATGTAGATGTCCATATTACTACACTGAGGATACACGGCTGTGAAAGATTGGGGAGGGGGAGATCAAGAGACATGTATAAATGAGAGAGTGTGACATAGTTCTTGGGAGGAGTTGTAAGAGACTATCAATAAGTTATTCAATTAGAATATATAACAGTTTGTATGATACAGGTGTCAACACATTCAGAACCCTCGCCTGAAGCCCTCCTGAGTAAATCTGCTGCTTCACTTTTGCATCAATCTCTCGGTACACACTATTCTTGTCCTCCAGCCATCATACTCCAGTGATCTCAAGCCTCCTTACACCCAAGCCCACACATTCAAGCATTTACATGTGCACCCAAGCCGTTAGGCTAAAACCCACATGCCCAAGTTCTTTTACCCAAGCCCTTACACTTAATCCCATGCACCCAAGTCCTTACACTCAAGCCCACTCACCCATGCACACACCCAAGCCCTTGCACGAAAACCCACACAACTGAGTCCACGCAACCAAGTCCTTACTAAAGCCCACATACCCAAGTCCACACTCCAAAGCCCACACACCCAAGCCCACACAGAAGTCCTTGAGATTGAGCAAGACAGTGGTCAAATCTTCACATTCATTATTACATTTTCCGCCTCCACTGAAGCCCAGATATTCAAACGCTCAACTTAAAACCCTCAACTCCAGGCCCCGATGCTTAAATCCTCAACTGCAAATCTCTGCCCCATGATGACGCCGCTTGCTGAACCATAGTGTTGATGCTGGGATGCCCCATGATGACACCGCTTGCTGAACCATAGTGTTGATGCTGGGATGCCCCGTGTGACCATTAGTAGGGAGTTCATTGAGATTCAATATGGCGGCGTTTTAGCCGGCGAAAATGTCAATATGTTGAAGAAAACTGTCACTTTCATTTTAACAAAGTTTGCATGGTTTAGACTTATTCAGTTTATTCTTACTGTTAAAATAAAATTTGGAAACAAATAAATTATTCTCTATCTCTTGTTGTGCTGTGTTTGTTGTACTGCTATTAAAAATTTGTTTTGGACTAGCGCATGATGCGGTAATCCGTTCCTCACGGTACCGCGAACCGGAAAAGATGGGGGTTTCCTCTTGGCCTAAAACACCGGCCTTTGAGCCTCGATTTCATTGAATTACGTGTCATTTTCTAGGGAATCCCCTATACTATGGCGGGAACCTCCTCGATGACGTAATTTTTTCCACACGGGCCGTAGCGGAGTGTTCAAATGCGGATCTTCTTGATAAGTGGGCCGTTTCCCGACTCGCAAGGTAATATTTCGCTAATCGTGTTATATATTCTTAAAGTCCGAAGGTTGAACTTGTCATCTGTCTTGATTTGGGCTGATATTTCCGACGAAGGCCATTGTTAAAAATTCATTTTCTGAAGCGATACTTTCTCTCCCCGCTTCAAAACGATATATTCAAGATGGCGACTACCAACGCCAGCCGACATGTGCGTGACCTCATTACGGTCTCGGCTCAAACTGGAAAACTACAGTGAATCATTCACGATCATTACGTTCGTTGATGTTCCTTGGATATTTAAATAATTTTCACTTCAGTAATTTGCTCTGGTTTCAAAAATAATGGAGAGAAATGACGATCATCTCTATGTAAAAATACGAGGGAAGCAAATCGTCAGACAGAACAGCCATCAGCCAGGCTATCCCTCTATATGGAACATATGCGCCTTCTACAAATGGCAATGACGTGAAACACTGCCACTCCCCCCAGATTTGTACACATTTTAAAAAGACATTAAACTTATGGAGATTATTTAATTATAGGAAAGGGGAGCAATTAGTTCGAAGTAATACAGGTTCTGACTGAAAATAATATTACAAATATTATTTGGAATATAGTGTAGGCCTAATTACTATTGAATAACAATTGAATAATATATTTTCAATAAAATAAAATTGTGCATTACATGAATACAAAACAAATTAATTTTTTATTCTTTTTTTTGCCAACACAGATACTTATATCAACGTCATGGTGTATTTGATGTATTTAACCATCTCGGGTGGATGGTCAAGACAAGTGATCCGAGATCTTGCCTATATGGACACACAGTGGATGGTAAGTATCAAAATATGTGGAGATCATTCCACATGTAAACTTAAACAGCAATGAAGTAAATTAATATGTTATGTTGAAAACAAATCTTAATTAAATGTACTTCCTGGTATATCTATTCTCTGACATTGATTTTATTCTGACAAAATAAATTTTCAGTTATGGTCAATATTAAGTTGTGTGTGATTTCTTTATGCTGTATTACCGTGGATATGGAGATAGGTTATACAATTGGAAATAAACCAATTTCCTGGATAATAGAGTTTACAATTGAATGTGAATCAAATGTATTTTCCCTCTACATCTATTGATATCAAATAACTGTGTTGATGTTGTATTAATCGGTTTCAGGGGGAGGATGTAATTGTTCTTCAAACACATCAATAACAAAACACATTCATTTTATTTTGCTTTATATTTATTGTAGATTCATCAATAATTGAAAAGGTCCCATCGTTCGCCTTTTTTCATCTGGTGCTCAAATATATTGACGCTGATCCAAGCTTGTCGTACAAGCACTGCCTACCTCAAGTTTTCTCTCGACTTGGTGTTCAGCATCCGGATATATCTACTTTTGTCAAATAAAATGTGGCTTAATCATGTACATGTAGTTTTATAATTTATTGCCAAATTTGGCATTACTTTAATAACTCACTCAGTCAATTTATCATGCAGATCTATGCTTAGTCAGGCTAACCATCAGTCCATGTATGATGGGGATTACTCAAGTATTAAGTATACCACAGGTGCGTGTGCATATGTGGATGGTTTTCGTACAATGTACACTGTCATTTAACTTGGTCAGCATGTCAGTACTTCTTCCATCATTTTCACATTCTAATCGAAAAATTCATATTTTTTGCCTACATAATACTTGACTTCTCCATTAATATGTTTTATTGTTTCTTACAACCACTGTGGCTGTACTCTGTTCTTCAAGGGCTTCAATTTGATCCCAACATGACTAAGTTCAAAGAGAATGATTGGCGGCCATTTTGTATGGCGGCCATCTTGAAAATTGCTCCTAGTGTAGAGTGATCTCCCCCTTTCCTACATTTTCGGAGTTACTTAACTACAAACTACACAAACAAACTTCAATTCACACTGAAATGCTGTGAATATGTTTTATTAAGTTTTCTGGATATTTCTTAGAAAGATGAGCCAATTTTGTCTTATTAATTATGCAAATTTATGCAAATTATTGAGTTTTATATGCGAGTATAGCAGTCGTGAATAATATAGATTATTTGTCTTTATTGCCTGGAGATGTGGTCAAAATTTCATCACTCTACTGTCAGCGGTTTGAAATTTAAAATAGATTATGATAAATATTGACTGAAAAACACCCTCAAAAGGGTACCATTTGCTAGTAATTACGTAATGTTATATATATAGGCCAGAAGGGCATGGAAGGTCAAGTTTCCGAAACTTCAGTCAGTCTGAGAATGAGTTGTAATGGTCCAATTTTCGTAATTTTTGTAGCAAAATATTCCTTGTCTGAACCAGATCTCAGAATTCCTAGTCTGTATGTGGTTAATGAAAATTGAAATTTTCACTGAACTCCCTACCATTAGCAAGCCTGGAAATAAGCACCTGTCATAACTACTTGTCACCCCTATTTTGGAAAATGTTCTGCACCATGACCGGTTGACCTTTGTAAATGGACATTCAAGCTGGAATAGTTCATCATGACTGCAGGGGTGTTTTAAAATTTCCAGCCTTGATTAGAATGTTCACCTGTAAACTGTCACATACAAAACAATTTTTTGGAACCACAGGAAAAACTATATATATTTTTACCTTCACGTGGAAAAGGATACTTGATTTAGCATATTTAATACTGGATAACATAATCGTTAACAAGTTAAACTAATTATAGAACGGAATGCGGCGTCAATGGGCATCATTATAGGGCAATGGTAGCAACTCTGTGGGGCAAAGAGTTAAACCCACGATATTCAAGCCCTCAAACTACAACTGCACGCCCTGATTTTGAAAAGCAAGACACAGCTATAATGATGCCATTTGATGTCGGACAATGGAAGCCTTTTGTCCATGATGTTTGATGATGGAACCAATTTCTAAATGATACATGTACATGTACCATTGATATCTGACGATGGAACACTTTTCTCCATGATACCATGATTTGATGTTTGACAATGGAACCACGTTAGCATTGATATCTGACGATGGAACACTTTTCTCCATGATACCATGATTTGATGTTTGACAATGGAACCACGTTAGC
>JAVTVY010048846.1:0-23929 GCA_036873755.1 Hanleya hanleyi
CCCACGATGGCAACATCCCTTCACGTGCCTCATCGCTGGACCGACGGGGTCGGGAAAATCACATTTTGTTCAACGTCTCATCCAACATGGGTCCGCCCTGATTTCACCGCCTCTAGCTCGCATCCTGTGGTGTTATGGCGCTTGGCAGCCCGCGT
Organism: Hanleya hanleyi; assembly: GCA_036873755.1. Lineage (NCBI taxonomy): Eukaryota > Metazoa > Mollusca > Polyplacophora > Lepidopleurida > Hanleyidae > Hanleya > Hanleya hanleyi. The sequence continues at coordinate 156 of JAVTVY010048846.1, forward strand.
ACGAGGCACTGGCCCGTGTCCCAGGACTCACCTTAGTGGAAGGCTTACCGCCTGAAGACATACCCCCAGACACCTTGGTCGTGGTAGACGATCTCATGACGGAAACGGACAGTCGAATCACCCGTCTCTTTACCAAAGGCAGCCATCATCGGCGGTTGAGCATTATTTACATCGTACAGAATCTTTTCAGTAAGAACAAAGAACACCGGAACATTAGTTTGAATGCTCAGTATGTGGTGTTATTCAAAAACCCCAGAGACGCGTCACAAATTACTCACCTGGCTCAACAGATGTACCCTAAGAACACGGCCTTTGTACGAGAAGCCTTTGAAGATGCCACCCAACCTGCGCATGGATATCTCCTCATCGACTTGAAACAAGACACACCCGCTCCCCTGCGATTGCGTACCCTGATTTTTCCCGGTGAACTACAGACGGTGTACACCCCCAAATGAGAGGATAAAAGAAGAAGACAACGGTCGCTAGCCTTCATTCAAGCATCATGTCTGCACGCGCACGCAAGCACGCGCCCGCTCTGCGGGTATTACGCAGCGCGCCTCCGGAAGTGGGCCGGGCCCTGGTGCGCGGCGCGGATCGGGATTTGGTCCGGTGTTTGTGTGAAGTCGCTCATAATGTATTAAAAGGCAATGTCCCCTGAGTCCTCTGCAGAAAGGGAAATTGCAACGGCACAAGGCGGGTCTCCGAACGCTGGTCAAGAAGACGGGCAGTGTCAAGCAGAAGAAACAAGTGTTACAGCGAGGTGGATTTCTCGGCGCACTCCTGGCTCCCTTAGCCGCTACGGTACTAGGCCCGTTACTCGGGTCCATCTTGGGACGCTAACATGGAGCATACGAAAAAAATGATGCTGGTCGAACCTCGACTGTTACAGAGTTTACAATCTCCCTATCCCGTCCCGGCCACCGTGCAAAAACTCCAGTCTCTGGATGAAGAGATGAATAGTATACTGCAACGTCCATTGCCCGATCACGAGAAAATTCAACTCTACCATCATACGCTGAACCGGTACCAGACGTTTATGGATCAATATAGAGGAAGTAGTACTAGTAGTAGTACACTACCCACCACTACGCCCACTACAGTCCCTCCACCACCACCACCACCACCACCGTCATCCTCGGCCTCACCTGAGCTGGAACAGGAAGTATTGGCCAGTGTGCCTAAAGCCTACAAGACCAGGGCCCGTTTATTGTTGGATCGGGTGAAACAGAATGCCGATATGGATTGGAATGCGGAAGGAAACCTACTGATTCGCAACCAAGTGGTGCCGGGGTCTCATATCACGGATTTAATCAACGATATGGTGCGTTCTCGCAAACACTCTAATCCACCGGGCTGGGAAGCCTTTGCTCAGGCGTTAAAAGACACGCACACCCCTCAAGAATTGGTAGGCAATCGTGAACGCTGGAAGTGGATGCAAGCCCCTTCTCGACGTCTCCCCTCTACCCGGGAACGTGGTGAATGGCAACCGCACACGCCACCCACAACACCCGCACGGCGGCCACCTACTTCGTCACCTGTTTGGATGCAAGCTCCCTCTCGACTTCCTCCTATCTGGGAACGTGGTGAATGGCAACCGCACACGCCGACCAAAACACCCGCACGGCGGCCACCTACTTCGTCACCCCTTTTACCACGCCATCCCCTGCAAAGCCCCAGAGCTAAGTCACCGCGACGGTCACAACGCCGAGGCCAGGCGCCCAAGGCCTGGGAGCCCTATTAAAGCCCGGTGCAGAAGCCAGAAAGTTCAGTCGTCATGTTTTACCTGACGTTGCCCAGTAATAGCTCATTCGACGTGTTTCCTGAGAACACCTTGACCAAGTATGTCACGCAATTACCCCAACCGTTACATTTACCGGGACGCTGGGAATGTGGACTGGTGGATATTCAATACCCTTATTCATGGTACAATGTACAAGACGGAGAAGTATGGTACGAAGTAACCTACGAAGATAAAGTCTACAAACTCATTCTCCCCCAAGGCCAATACGATACACCGCAGACGTTCATACAGGCTCTGAATGGCTTGATGAAGTACAAGGCCCTAAAGTTCAGCACGGGTGCTGCAACACACCTGATATCCTTGAACATCAAGAGAGAGATATTGTTCGATGTCGACGTACACAGCGACAGGAGCTCTATCATGCTGACCGCTAACGCGAATGTGAAACTCAGTCCTATGCTACAGCAAATGTTAAGGATGCCTCAATCCGTCTACAAGGGATCCACCATTGTCGAGGGGGATTATTTGATGGATATGAAAGTAGGTATGTACGCACTGTACGTCTACTCGGACGCCGTGGACAGCCATATTGTGGGTGATGTGAACACACCTCTGTTACGGGTGGTGCCCATTACCAAGACGTATGGCGAACAAGCCACCGAGAGTTTCAACCATATCATGTACCTGCCCGTACGACATACCGATATCAGCACGATCACGGTGGATATAAGAGATGACAGGGGACATCCGAACGAGGAAAAGTGGTGCTGACACTTGCTTTCCGACAAGCTCGCTCTCCTCACTTCGTATAATGTACGTGCCTTACCAGTGCCATACGCCCAGCTATGCCGACTACTACAAGAAACAAACGGGAGGAAACTTGCCCGTGTTTAGCGGGGCACGCATGCAACGCGGTCACGGATTGGGGAACATTCTGGGCAGCATTATGAAAACGTTTTTACCCATGGTGACACGGGGTGTGAAAGCGGTGGGAAAACAAGCGGTACGCAGTGGATTGCGCGTGGCCGGTGATGTGATGGAAGGCACAGCACCCCGACAAGCTTTGAAACGCCGGGCTAAAGAAGCGGGCAGCGTCTTGATCGCCAAAGCCCTTAAAAGACAAAGAGCGACACTGCCCCCATTCATTCAACGTCCAACACCCCAGAGGAGAAGGACTACGCCCCAGAAGAAGAAGAAAAAGAAGAGAAGTCATAGTAGGAGAGACATCTTCGCATAATGGCATACATTCACTCCGAGTCGTGTCCGTCTACCAACAGTGAATTGGATTTGTGGACTATTCCACCCACCCAAACGAGTATAGGCGAAGGACGCTGGGTAGAACATCGACCCCTGGCTAGCCTGACGGGGGTGGGGCCCGTAGAATTTACCATTGAAAACAAAGATACGGCCTACCTGGATTTAGCCCACACCTACTTGTACGTGAAAGCCAAAATAACGAACAGGGACGGGACGGACATAGCGGTCGATGCGCCAGTAGGCCCGGTGAATCTTTGGCTGCACTCCTTGTTCCAACAGGTGGATATAGGTCTGAACGATAAACTCATCAGTACGTCCACCAATACGTACCCGTACACCGAGCCTACATGGAGACGATGTTGTCGTACGGTATTGATGCCAAAGAATCACACTTACAAGCTGAGCTGTACTTCAGGGATAGACCCGGATACCTGGACAACATAACCGGTGGCAATGCTGGGTTCGAGTCACGCAAAAAAACTGGCAGCCAAAAGCAAGTCCATCGATATGATGGGACGACTGCACGCCGATCTGTTCATGCAAGACCGCTACATGATGAACGGTGTATCCATCAAGATCAAGTTGATCCGGTCCTTACCTAAGTTCGCCTTAATGTGCGGTGGCGAGGGCGATATCGATTACCAGATCATCATTGAAGATGCAGCCCTGTTTGTGCGTACGGTAGATTTGCAACAGGGCGTGTTGCTGGGTCACATGGAAGCCTTAGCGAAAAAACCAGCCATGTACCCCATCCGACGCGTACAGACCAAGGTGTTCTCTGTGCCCACAGGTACGATGATGGCCAATCGTGAAAATTTATTTCTAGGGGATCTGCCTAAACGTCTTACCCTGGCGTGTGTGACCAACACCGCATTCAATGGAAATTGGGCTGAGAATCCGTCAATTTTAAACATTTCAACATTAACTTTGTGGCACTGCACGTGGCCGGCCATCAAATTCCAGCCCGACCATTACAACCGGACTTTACTAAGGGAAACTATGTGCGGACCTACCTGAACCTGTTTACAGCTACAGGACAAAACAACCAGGACGAAGGCAATACCATCAGTCGAGACGACTTTATGAAGGGGTACACATTGTTCGCCTTTGACCTCACCCCCACCTTGGAACACGATCATCAACTGGCTTTGCTCACGAAAGGAAACCTACGGTTGGAACTGCGTTTCTCCATCCCTGTACCCGACACCATTAACGTGATTTGCTACGCCGAGTTTGATAACGTCATCAGCGTGGATCACCAAAGAAACGTGCTGTGTGACTTTGCCACCTAAGATGGATACAGAGCAGCTGATGAGCATACTCCAGCGAGATCCCAAGATTCCCTTTCGAGGTGTGTTTCCACGCAATGTGTTTCCCACTCACTCCACCACCCCAGCAGCCTACATCCTGAATACAGACACGAGGAATCGACCCGGTGAACATTGGATAGCGGTGTACGTGGACACCCAAGGCCAAGGCGAATACTTTGATTCCTACGGACTTGCACCCCTCCATGCCGATTTGGTGAAATTCATGGATGTCTCTACGACAGAGTGGCGTTGGAATACGCAAAGATTACAAGGACCCTTGAGTAGTGTGTGCGGACAGTACTGTGTGTTTTATCTCACTCACCGGAGTAGAGGACATTCTATGCCCACCATTGTACATATGTTTGATGATTATTGTCAAGCCGAAGACCGGGATGTCCTCGTCTATGACTGGACGGCCTCTCGTTTTAATGTGCATGCTCCATTTCTCTGGTTAACTTAATGTACTGTGCGCGCATCTTGTTGTATTATTGTTATGACGTTATATTGTTCTGACGTTGAATAAAATTGATGAAAAAAACACAATAATGGGTTTTGACTTTCTCTCTCTTTTTATTTAAGTCAACAAGCAAGGATTAGACTATACAAATAGAATACAGGGTACAATACAGAGTACAGAATACAGAGGTATGTACACATAGAATAGTAGTAGTATATACAAAAAAAAGTTTGTCAGAAGTAGGATTCGAACCTACGCGGGTTTTCCCCACCAGCACTTAATACCGGCGCCTTAGACCACTCGGCCATTCTGACTTTTACAGTTTTATAACTCGTGTATCCACAGTTAATGTTCCACATTTTACAAGTCCAAGTAGGTAGTGCTCACACCGTCGGCCAATACTTTTCGTTTGGGATAAAAGAAAGTAAAGGCGTCTCTTTGCTGGATATAGGTCCGCATCTGGTGGTCGACGACCCGGAATCCTCGGTTAGTGCCACTCGCACTGGCCTGGCTTTGCAATACACCCAGGTAGAGCTCTTTGTCTATGTTGGGATCGCGCCGGCTCACTCCTTTGCAGCTAAACTTATCCTCTCCATCTCCTCCGTAACAGTAGTAGGTCTTGGAGGAGAGCGCAATCATAGCATCTCCGCTCCACTCCAGCTTGAAGAGCCCCGGTGTCCGCTTGTCGTACGTGTAGTGATCGCGTCGGGGTAGCCACTGGTCCCGCTCCGCCTCATATTGTTCCCGTAACTCGGGTTTAACGAGTGACTCCCAGTCCGGATGGGAAACGGCCATGTAGGCCGAATCTGTGTCCATCTCCATGAGTTGCCAGTCTGAGGGATCAAAATACACACCCATAAAATCATAGATGAATTCCAGCATCCTCAGCTTGGCCATCTGATAGACCATACACCCAATTTGGAGGGGTAAATTATACCGGATAGTCTTCTTGGCTGACGTGACTTCATAGGTATCGTCATCGATCACCTCCACGGACCGAAACAGCGGGGAATTGACTTTTTTGCGGGCTTGGGTAGTCGTGCAAATGTTCACATTGACGTGCTTATCCTGGTTGGTTACCGTTTTTCCATAATAACCATTGCCAGTGAGTTTCCAACATTCAGCCATGATGGCCTGACTCGGGTCTTGATCCCCTTGACGACGGGCCTTCGTTACGAGGTCCGCATTCTCCGCAAAACAAGCCTCAGGTACGTACTGGATTACCTGATAGATTTGAGTAATTTCCAAACCGTGTTTCATATACCACTCCAGTAAGGGGGTGCCCAGCAAGATCTTTTCGCCCCACATACTTCCAATCAACATGCGGCGCGGTTTAGATAAACACTCGTGTTGCTCCGCGTAGGCGCTCATGGTCTCACCAATGTCAGACCGACCCACCAGCGTGTTCTTGAAGATAGGCGGACACTGGGCGAAGAGGGGCTTGAGAGTGTCGGGAACGTGCACATCACATTCTACAAAGCCGTAGAGCTGACCCGAACGAATGGCGTCCAACATCTGAGGTAGACTGAGCAGTCGCCGACGACTCAAGGGATATTCACGCTCTTTTAAGAACCGTTGTAAATGGGGCAGGGCCTGGCACATCGTGTGGAATTCACACTCCCACATCTCTATGAGATGGAATCCTCGCTCTTTGACATAATCACCGTTGATCACTACTTCGTCCCGTAATTCTTGTGCCGATTTTCCACGTCGCTCATTGAAGCGTCCCGCACTAAAATGACATTCGTGACCGTGCCAGTAACACCCGTAAAACTGAAATACAGTGGGTGTGCCTCGTACAAGGGCAAACCCATCGACGGGCAGTCGGCGATCCCCTATCCGCTTCTCCGTGGCGTTGGTCTGGTGACGAATATAAATGGCCCGTCGATAGGCTTCCCAGTCTATCCACTGGTCGGCAAGATGTTTATACGGCGTCCGTTCAGGTGTAAAATGCTCACCTTCTGACACCCAACGTGTATAATGCCCACTCGGCATAGGTTGGGCGAGCGACCACAGGTACAACGCATTGGCGTCAAAACCAATGATTTTGGCACAGGGTTTCCCACTAGGGAGCGTAGTGACGTCCTTCTCATGGTAGCGGTGGAAAATAAGACTGGGACCACCCACAATGTTCCGCTTCAGACAATCGTGCATGTCTGCATCTTTTTTTTGAATGAGCGAGAAGTAGGTTGGACAGTCTTGAAAGAGATGGCGAAGCGCCAGACCCGGTAAACTTAAACACTCTTTGAAGATGTCCACATGCATTTGGCGACGAAAGAGTTGCACCATTTTCTCGGCCGCTTCGAGAAAGGGCACGACGTCCAAATTGTTGTACCACACCAGGAAATCTCGCAACGTCTTCATGCTGTGGCAGTTCCATACCTGCTGGAGTTCGATGTAGGTGGCCTCCGGCAGAGCTTCCCCTTTCAGGTCATTGTAAAACGCTTCCCGAGGTGGTAACTGGGTGTCTTCTAAACGGTCCAGGCTGGTCATATAGGTGTAAGGAAAGTAACCTTTGGTTTGTGCACAGTCATAGGCCTTGGCCCACTGGTCATAGCTACAATTTGGAGCTAAATAGTTCCGTACATCGAGAAAATGCAGTGATGTGGTAGTGAGGGCCATGTGGTTGTTGATCTTCTTGATCACCGACTTGAGGGTATCGGACTGCGCCAAGTAAGGATAGAGAAATTCCTTGACCAGGTTCAAGTCGTATCGCCCCGAATTGAAGCCGAGCACCGGTAACTGACCTAAGTATTGAAGGAACCGTAACTTCAATTTCTCTGCATACGGTTTAGGTAATGGGACATCCTGCGACTGCAGAGGCTGGGACTGCTGGGACTCGGGCTCGGACTCGGACTCTTCATCGTCGCTGAACGCTACACCCGGTTCAGGAATGCGGTCGTCCAGCTGGGTGAGTACGTCGTCGAACTTGGCCACCAACAATTCCGTACTGGCCGCACTCACTCGCTCTAAATACTCCATCATACGGGTGATCAACTCATGGGCTTCTCCCGTGGACACGAAACACACCGGTGCAGCGTCATAGCCAGGTACATTGGATGAAATGCTGACACTGAGGGGGATATGTCGCTGTGTCCACTGCGTTTTAGCCGAAAACAGGTCCATGGGCCCCAACACGGCCTCAAAATCATAGCATGCCCGGTAGGGAAAATAACGGTCCTCTTCCGGTATGATGATACCCTCATCGGCCAGTTCCTGAAAAATAGTAGGTGTATTATGATACACTCCACCCAGATAGACTCGCTTGACACTGTTGTCACAGATTTTCTCGTGGCAATGTAAGTCGTTGGAGCGATGAAACACACGATGGCATTGGGCACAACTGAAAGACTGAGCGTACAGGCTCATATTGGTAATGAGCGAAAAATAACTCACGCCATTGTCATCGAACACATTCACTTTCATCGTAGCAGCATACCGTTCTGTGGATCGACGAACCAATTCAGCCACAAAGGTGTCGTCATCCTCCCGTCGTAATCGATAAACAAAGATATTAATATCGAACAATGTTTCCACATCATCCAAATGCTTAAAGGGAACTCCACGGAAGTGCCGCTTATCCATGTCGTGCTGCTCTAGATATTCTTCCCAATAGCCATCGGCCACTGTGTCACAAGCCTGGGGGTTACACGCGTCCAGATGCACGGCCAAACACCGAAACAGACATTTCCGGTCTTTGTAGGGCCCCTTTCGTCCTGCTGTTAATCCATACAGGCCTTTTCGAAGAATCAACCACGGGGGAAGTTGTACAGGAGCACCGATCGGGTGATCTCGCATTTTCGTGACGAAAAATGTGACGTTAGTCACCATTTCCACCAACCATTGTGTATTGGGGCGTTGCAGGCGGGCCCACTCCAACGGGTCTAATGTAGTGAGTTGCTCGACCACCGGCTCCAGAGAAATCGCATCCGTGATGGTGAATGGCTGGTCAAACACATACGAATTGTTACTGGGATAGAAATACCGCAGTTGGTCGGTCTCTTTATGTCGTAAGATATACCCAAATGTGACATTCAACTTATAGGCTGTCACCTGATCTTTGAAAATGTTCTCGGCATATGTAGTGAGATACGTGAGGTCCTCCAGCCGAAAATTGTATAAGTCCAAAAGACGACGATCACGGTGAAAACAATGGCGCATGGTAGCCCAGTGTCGTTGATAAATGGCCCTGACACGTGCATCTTCAGGCAAGACTTCAACCGGAGGTGCTGCTGGGTCGAAGGGAAAATCTTCTCCACGTCTCATGCTTACTGGAAAAAAGTAAATGGATGGCTGTGCTGGCTGCGTGGCTGACTGGCTGGCTGGCTGGCTGGGAGACAGGTCAGGTAAGTCAGATTGAATACACCCTGACCCTAAAAATCGACTCCTTTTATAACCCATTGACCTCATTTGCATATTTTCAGCGGACAACAGACCGCCATCTTGAACACGACCACCCCTAACACACAAAAACAAGCCGCCATCTTGAAACACATATGCAAATGAGGGCTGGGGATCGGGAAAGTGACAGGCTGGGGATATTGAAACACATATGCAAATGAGGGCTGGGCATCGGGAAAGTGACAGGCTGGGGATCTTGAAACACATATGCAAATGAGGGCTGGGCATCGGGAAAGTCACATGCTGGGGATCTTGAAAAGAACATATGCAAATGAGGGCTGGGGAAAAACCCATTACACACACAAACAAACCGCCATCTTGAACACGACCACCCCGCCCATACTAAAACAAGCCGCCATCTTGAATCCAACGAGTGACATGCTGGGGATATTGAAAAGAACATATGCAAATGAGGGCTGGGGAAAAACCCATTACACACACAAACAAACCGCCATCTTGAATCCAAACCACCCTCCCATACTAAAACAAGCCGCCATCTTGAATCCAAACCACCCTCCCATACTAAAACAAGCCGCCATCTTGAATCCAAACCATCCTCCCATACTAAAACAAGCCGCCATCTTGAATCCAAACCACCCTCCCATACTCTTGAAAACCAATACTAAAACAAGCCGCCATCTTGAATCCAAACCACCCTCCCATACTAAAACAAGCCGCCATCTTGAATCCAAACCACCCTCCCATACTAAAACAAGCCGCCATCTTGAATCCAAACCACCCTCCCATACTAAAACAAGCCGCCATCTTGAATCCAAACCACCCTCCCATACTAAAACAAGCCGCCATCTTGAATCCAAACCACCCTCCCATACTAAAACAAGCCGCCATCTTGAATCCAAACCACCCTCCCATACTAAAACAAGCCGCCATCTTGAATATACCCAATGACCTCATTTGCATATAACTCATTTGCATAATCTCACGCATGCGCACACACATAGCCACGCCCCCAAAATAAATCCTGCGCATGCGCAGTGAGGCACTTTCTGTGACGGATGCGTGCTACCTACTACTACGGCAGCTGCAGAATACCGGACCAGAAGCATGTATAGGCCTATATTGCGGATTCGTTTATTGTTATTCATGACTTTGAGGACATGTATCTACAGTAGATATGTATTCACAGAAACAAGAAATACAACGTGGGAGTATGATTTTATTTTATTAGATGAAAAATCTTGTTCTCATCCACAGTAAAACAATTTTAAAAAGACTTTATTTGACATTTGCCAAATACGGAAACTGTGTATGCACTGGTAATTAAATATATGGATGGAAGTATGAGCAAATTACGAAAAAGGTTCATTTAATGAGATCGATATTATCTAACAAACTGTTTCTTTTATAAAATATTGATATTTATGTTCAAATCTAGATATAATTTTGTATAATTTGAGTCCAGAACAGTGAAACAATTCGGCATGTAGAGTATGATGCACCGGAGAAATGGAAATCACTCGTTCTCTCAATGACTCCGTGAAAGCGAGGCCAGCAAGAATCCCATTAACACGAGTCCGCCAACTGCTGGTAGAGCGACCACGAGGTGATGCCATTAACACGAGTCCGCCAACTGCTGGTAGAGCGACCACGAGGTGATGCCATTAACACGAGTCCGCCAACTGCTGGTAGAGCGACCACGAGGTGATGCCATTAACACGAGTCCGCCAACTGCTGGTAGAGCGACCACGAGGTGATGTCATTAACACGAGTCCGCCAACTGCTGGTAGAGCGACCACGATGTGATGCCATTAACACGAGTCCGCCAACTGCTGGTAGAGCGACCACGAGGTGATGCTCATTGTACGAGTCCGCCAACTGCTGGTAGAGCGACCACGAGGTGATGCCATTAACACGAGTCCGCCAACTGCTGGTAGAGCGACCACGAGGTGATGCCATTAACACGAGTCCGCCAACTGCTGGTAGAGCGACCACGAGGTGATGCCATTAACACGAGTCCGCCAACTGCTGGTAGAGCGACCACGAGGTGATGTCATTAACACGAGTCCGCCAACTGCTGGTAGAGCGACCACGAGGTGATGTCATTAACACGAGTCCGCCAACTGCTGGTAGAGCGACCACGAGGTGATGCCATTAACACGAGTCCGCCAACTGCTGGTAGAGCGACCACGAGGTGATGCCATTAACACGAGTCCGCCAACTGCTGGTAGAGCGACCACGAGGTGATGCCATTAACACGAGTCCGCCAACTGCTGGTAGAGCGACCACGAGGTGATGCCATTTGATTGAAGCGACAGGAACACTGACTCGTTCAGTTGTTGTTGCTATCACTGAAATAGAACAGATAGGCACTGTAGCATTACATTTGTATTTAACCTAATGTATAGATATTCCAGCCCATTCTGACTCATATCCCTGGGTCGCGGATCCGAAAGACAGGTAAAAAAAGCTAGACCCGTTAGGACATTAGCATTGGTGCAGTACGTAAACGTGCCAAATTTCGGTGCCGAAATAGAAGGTCCAGTTGAATTACCCAGTTGACATTATCCGAGGTCCATTTTCCGACATGGGCAATGTCAAAAGTTTATTCCCGTAAACCTTTTCCCCACACTACAGAAAAAGAGCCTAAGAGCCTTATTGGTACCATGGTCAACAACGTGAAACTGAAATCTACGGGTCTTACTTGTTAAAGTCAGTTAGAAACTGGTGGTCAGGGGATTGACCATTGAGACCATTTGACTCAATCTAGTTACCCTACACATTGCTTCCCACTAATGCATCTACTCACAAAATTGATTATCAATGGTTTCCTGATTTTTTTTTTAATCTCCAATGACCTTCGACCTTCTGACCACAATAGCTTTCTCGTTCGCTGTAAAGCGTGAAGTATTCCTGAGTTTGATCGCAATAGCACTGTGTTTTTATTGACGTATCAAATGTCAGAGAAGGGCAACCAGGCCTCCAACTTGTCTTACTTTCCTACTTTTTCCAAATTTGCCTTACTTTTCCTAATTTTTTCAGAATTTGTCCTACTATTCATGGATTATCTCTGTCAATAATATATCATATTGGCTATGTAAGTGCAGATATACATGGTATGCAACCAATAATTTCACAACATTTTGTCCTTCCGTACTTTTTCGAAGAAGTCGTTTTAGCTCGCTTTGGCTAGACACTGTTCTGTGGGCTTTTCTTCAGCCTTCCTCTGTGTTGCATCGTATATGATGGTCACAGCCGAAATGCGGAGAGTTACGTAATCAGTGACGCTACCCCATGTAATTGACTGACATCTGGCGATTTTAAACCAAGGGAATTGCATGAAATCAATTTATTCTGACCAAATCTCCCCATGCCTAGTGTCCATATTTTGTATGTGTTTAGGTAATATAGAAGCTCCGGATATAAGGCGCATCACATAGGAACCGGGTAATACTCGATAGCTATAGTTTGTGTTGGAGGATGAGAGACCTCATGCTTTGCCATCATTTTTGACACTGGCCGTCCATGTTCTGATGAGAAAAAAACAACAACGGATGGTAAATAGTAACAAATGATTACACCTGCAAAATCTGCTCTGTCAATTATTCCTCTGTGATTAAATACTTCAAAGAATACCTATTTTCCAGAATAAACATTTTGCACATTCCCCATTTGCCCATCATTTTTTGAAGCCATTTCTTGTTTTATATGTCCAACTGTTTTGGAAAGCCGCAGTTGGAGGCCTGGACATCAGACTAAATGAAATGAATATACTATAAATAGCAGTCATGTTAACCCATCAATGAACCCTTCCCTGAAGACAGCCAGAAATCCATGTATCTTAGTATAAAATTCATATCATCTCTGTTTGTTTGTTTGTTCGTTTGTTTGTTTGTTTATTTGTCCGGCCCGTGCCACCAAAGATTTGTCAAAATGTCAAGAAAACTTCGTCGACGTACCGGTAATCAAGGAATCACCGGGAGTAACCCCCCCCAAAAAAAAGAGAAAGAAAAAGATCATTCAATAACACAGGGGCGGCGGAACCGGGGGGGCCAGGGGGGGCCAGGCCCCCCCAATATTCAGAGAGTGGGGGGGCAAGGACCACTTTGGCCCCCCCAATAATTTCGCTTAACCACTTGGTCTCCATAATAATTTCGCTCAGCAATAACGCCTATGCATGTGCACGGGTATTTGGAATTTACAATACCATGGTATAGCGTTTCCTGTTCTCCTGTGTAGGCCTAATGGTCTCAAACTTGCGACGTATAGCTACTCTACAGAATGCGTTATCGGCAAACTGAGAATTATTCTCGAACTAATGAATGTATAGTCTACCTTCTGGTGATCTCGTGCAAGTAGTATAAATATCAACGATATCTGTTGATGTGAAAGTTCACGAAGGAGTCCTGTGTGTGGATGTGGTTAAATTCTGTACGGTACAACTGTTCTTATACCTGCTCTTACTGACAAGCTCGCTTAATCAATTTGTCAAACATGTTGAATGAATTTAAATGACTTCTATCTTCCATTTGACATGATAAGGAGATATGATAAGGCGGCATTTTGGCCTGTGCGTGGTGCGGTTGAAATCGAAAAAAATGTCCTAAAAATAAATGTCTTTTGATGTAACGGCAAGAGAGCATAATATGTGAAAGTTCTAGCTCGATTGCATGATCATTATAGTATGAAATTGAAATCCGCAGCATGTGCTATTTCGTGAAAAACTTGTAGGTGTGTTGTAGCGACTGCCGCGATAATTTTGATCCCTGTTAGGTTAACTTTATTGAATGTATTGAACCTCGTGTTCAAACCCTCAGGATTCCTGCATCGCAAATACATTCAATCAAATGCAATGTCGAAAATATACCAACATCTGTCCAGTGTTTGTCCTATCTAGCTTCAGCGGGAATCCCCGGCCGTGTTCCTCAACTTGATATTCCGTATTAAGATGGCCGCCTCTCCTGCTTGCCGATAAAGAATCATGGTGGCGGGCATTGTAGTTGATGGCACCAACAATTTTTCATCCGATTCGAATTTAAATAACGAAAAGTATTATCAATGGCTTCTTCTCTTGCTGGGGTCCCGGTGTTAAAAATGGCAACGGGACATATTCGATGCAGAAAAGACGAAATATTTATCTACTGTCACTGAAATAGGAAACGCACAAGACGATGTTGAATCAGTTGGACTCTGCATCGATGTTCAGCCTTGTTGATTATAATTTTTTTAGCGTTTCGGAAGAGTTAAAAATAGGAAAACTCGCTGTGAATTATCGCCCCTAATAGGCATCGGAAATGCTCTAAAATGCGTTAAATGGACGCTAAAAATTCAAATTTTTCCGGGGGAGGACGGGACACCCCCTGCCGGTCCCACCCCCGGTTTGGCCCCCCCAATATTTAACTCCTTCCGCCGCCCCTGTAGCACTATCATTCATTGCCATTGTGGACAGGATAGCTATGAGGCATTGACTTCAATGTCCTGGGGATTAATGACCCTTCTCTTGAACTTTGCTATTATAGCTAATTATATCTTATAGCCTGTGAAAGTCCACATGCGCGAAAGGTTTATGGGATCGGAGAATGATACTGCATGGAGACCGAATTAAACTTGAAACTGACACTTAATGCCCTCTGATGATGGAGGGTGGGGGACAAGAACAACGCACATTGTAGATGTACGCATCTGTATAATTCGAAACGTGCCTGTAATGAATAACCATGTTTTCGTGATTGTCACTGTGCCCCGACTGGACCAACTTCAACCTATAGCACCGCCACTCATTGTTCCTATTTGCGCCTCATGTGAATAGCATGAGTTTCACAGCATGCCTATTGCCACAAGGAGAAGATTAATTTCCTCTATATGATGGCTGTACATAGATAGTCACACATGTCCAGCTAATCATATCGTAGTTATATCGTCGCTATATGGCCGAAATATTGCTGAACGCGACAAGCCTTGCCCATAACGAGTCTGATGGCAGAATGATAATGCGCCCATCCTAAATGCGCCTCGTTTGACTGAATTGATCCCACCTATTCACGCAGCAACTCTGTCTCCCCTCTGTCGGGTTAGCGTCAAATCTGTTAAATACAAGATATCTCGCACTGATACCATCGACGCTAGATCCCCTGGGATATCATCCCCCCACCCCGTAAGTAGAAGTTCTGGGAGGGGGATTGTTATTAAAGTCAGCCTTACTTGTCACAGGTGACGGCGACCTCTAGCGAGAAACGCCAAAAAGTTTTATTTGGGCAATGCTGCAATAGACAAGATTGATGAGTACAAGTGAGTGATTGAGTGAATAGGGTTTAACGTCGCTTTCAGCATTTTTTCAGCTATATCACGACGGGGAAGGAAAGGGATACCTACTTGTAACAGAGCAGATCTAATGCTGCCATTTTATAGTGCTGTCCCACTGAAATATCATGCCGTAGGCAGACATGATGCTGAGCGTAAGCGAGGGAGAAACATGTTCCATTTTTCAAGTCTTAGGTATGACCCGGCCTGGGATCGAACCCAGTACCTACCGCTTACGAGGCCGACGCACTAACCATTAGGCCACCGCAGTGCGGTTTTGATGAGTACAAGCATGTTGGTGTAAGGATAACTGCAACAGACGAGGGCAGGCGTGATGGAATTACTTAAAAATTAGCATAAGACGTCGCAAATTTTATTCTACTGTCAGTGATGGTATATGTACAGGGGGTAACGTTAAACTCGACTACACTGCCAAAGGTGTACTGGTCCGTTTGTGTTTCTACGATGACATACGGTTGCCAGGTAACATACCTGGATAATGGTGATATTGAGTTATATGAGAAAGCACACAGAAATCTTGCAAAACAAATTCACCTCCGGCCAGGTAACACTTGTAATTTAGCTGTAACATCATTACTTGGATGGAAACCTATAGAGCGATACATCGATAAGAAGAAAATTCTGTTTTTGTGGCAAATATTGTCTCTTTCAGCCGGAAACATTTCCAAAAGGGTGTTCACTGCGAGATATTTTAAGTTAATAAACGGCACCCATCTGTAGGAAAAGTATAGCTTCCCAGTAAGTACAAGTAGCCATTAAATATGGGCTATAGGTGGTATGTTAGCGAGTAAGGTTAAGGACGGTGCCACGTTCTCCAAACCGGATGAAAGGCAATTGTACAAAAGCCGTTTGCAACGCTGAGCATGCCCGCTGGAGGTCCGAATCGTTATTTTAACCTAAACTTTCAATATTTCGTATTATTATGCCCTGAGATTATGTGAAATCTGTGAAAATGATGCGATAGAAGAAGCGTTCCATTTTATGATGGAATGTCTTCGTCTGCACGCAAAACACAAAATGTTACTTGACGGTATCCATAGATACATGTTTTAACGAGCTATCTTCAGATATGAAATTTCTTAGTTTACTAGGCTTGGATTTCCCCCATACCGAATCTGTTCTGCGTATGAGTACATTCCTGTAGCATAGTAGCATGCAGGTACGATTACAGAAATCTTATAATGTACAAATAGATTGTGTATCGATATAACACTAACACGGCACTGAGCGTAAATACGTCAAATGTATATTACAAGCGTCTAGTCCGTCATTCATAATCCAGCCGTCGTCCATTAGAGAATATCCGCGTCCATAATCCAAAGACCTATTCCATTTCCATATAACAGTATTACAGTAAAACCTGTATATTTTGTTTCTATTTTTATTATATCTCAACTAAGGTTTATGTAATTTGTATAAATTGAATCATATACAACTATATGTATATTTTCCCATGTCAAGGAAGTGAATAACGATATATATAATTACATTTTAGTTCTCAAAACTTCATCCATCATTTACAGGCTTAAGATTAAAATATTCAAGCCTTCTCCTAAAGTGTTGACGACATACAATGTAACCCTTGTGTCACTTCGGTTTTAAGCGTGCAATAAACACAGGCTCTATAATTCAGAATAGTTACTATAATGGGTGCGCCCTCCAGCTTAGGGCAGCATGGTTTGTACCATGTTTGTCTGTCATAGGAGGTAGATTAAAGTACCAAACAGATTAGGCTCTCTGAGGATCCATTGTGATCAGTGTCCGTAGAGCCTAATTTTCAAAACTTTCAAAATTCGAAATTCAATTTTTTTGTAGTTTTGGCTGGGTTTTTGTTGGGGTTGGGTTTTGTTGGGGTGTGTTTGTTTGTGTCATTGTCGCCGTGTGACCAATAAGGTTAGGTGCGACGTTAAACTTCAAACAACAAACCAACCTATAATGGGAAAAACTGGCCAATCTGAATGTTTGCTGTACTTGAACATATGGCTGAGAGAGTAAATCAAAACACTTACACACGACGACGTTGAGCGATGTGAGGCGTGTGTCATTTCCGGCTTGATTGGTTGCAAAGCAGGTATAGTTACCGGTGTCAGAGGCTTGTAGCACAGTGATAGTCATTTCTATTGTGGTTTGACCAGGACGTTTGTTTTGCCAAATTTTCACACGGGAACCCTGAAACACACATAGGCATAGGCCTATTTAACATTAGATACTCGATCCAAGAGAAAACTGAAGATTAGTGCAATTATTCTGGATGAGCTGCGAAATTTATGCATAACAGTTTCGTGTCATGGTGTTTATCAGCCGAGTTTACATGGCTTCGTTCGTCCCTACTACGCCGTGCTTCCAGTTACTGAACCATAGAAAACATGTGACAATGCTGCAGGCCTCTGATATATAGAGAAAGAGGGAAGGAGCGAAACAGGAGTCCAGCAAAACGGCCGAATAACCACTGATAAAGAAATTTTGCCACCAAAAATTCACCCAAGTCTTCCTAATATATTAGTTAGTGCTCACGAACAGTTGTTCCGATCATATCCCGTTCTCAGCTCGAGTTTTTATCGATCATTTCAAAGTCGTCCACTAGCCCTTTTTCTAGAGACAGGCGCCATTTTCAACTGCTCCGGGGGCGTGGTTTGACCTAGATCGTTCGCCAGAGGTCGCTACGTATTCGCTTGACCTTAAAGTTCTAGCCAATCAACAATAACACGGCAGTTTCGAATGAATGAATTTCACACGGGGTTGTACCACAATCGATTAACATTTTACGTTATTTGCCCTGGTACATCATCATGGAAGACGACATTGGAATTACTGTTTGGTGAGATTTATACTATACACATGTAGAAATACTTTTAAATGTCTACTGTGCTAGGACTACGTTGATACAATTTCATTTTTCCGTTCCAGTCGCACAGTTTCACCCGATTTTCAGTCCTGTTGACATGTTGAATGACAGCGAAATCGACGATCACGTGCCATATTAGCGCCACGGTTTCTAGGTCAAACCACGCCCCCGGATCCGTTGAAAAGGGCGGCTGTCTCCGGAAAAAGGGCTAGTGGACGATTTTGAAAAGATCGATAGAAACTCGAGCTGAGAACGGGATATGATCGGAACAACTGTTCGTGAGCACTAACTAATATAAGGCTTGGGTGAATTTTTGGTGGCAAAATTTCTTTATTAGTGGTTATTCGACCGTTTTGCCGGACTCCTGTTTCGTTCCTTCTCTCTTTCTCTATATATCAGAGGCCTGCAGCATTGCCACATGTTTCCTATGTACTGAACTTACCTGTACACTCCGGGACAACACGACTCGATGGATCGTATCGCTCTATCCGGTAATACAACAACCCCTCCCCACTCTCTGTTCACTGCTTTTATCGAGTTCCACAAATAGTATGATTGCCGTGAGCATGGTGAAGAGCTGATCCGCCCGTAAGCAGTTTTCAATCATCAACGACCGGTTAAATTTCTCCTGGGTACCGTCACTATCTTCGTACGGGTCACGTGATCCACATGATACGCTACGAAACGTGCGGATCACGTGATCCAGGCGGTACCCAAGAGAAATTCAATCTGCAGTGGACGTTTGAAGACTCAGTGGACAGAGAGTAGGGTGGGGTTGTTTTATTTTCGGATAGACCGGTACGACCCATGGAGCAGTGTGGTCCTGGAGTGTACATGTAAGTTCAGTTAGAGGAAGCCTGGGGTAGTAGGAACGAAGGAAGCCATGTAAACTTGACTTGGTGTTTATTCATACAACTAGATAAGAAGACCCACAGGAGAGGCAAGCGAACTACATGTCTGCATACATACTACGCTCATCTTTAACTGATCAAGCCAATTTCTACGTTCCCACTTCGAATCTGCCTTGATTTATCTGACCATTTTCAGTGTTCAAAATCCGAGGTGCAAATTTCACCTATGAACGATCGACGAACCAATCAAATCCTACACACCGATTGTGTTCAGAGTGACATACTCGAGTAACGGCGTCATTCCTCCTAATATGTTGATTGTATTGGTCCGATATATAGGTCAGCCAATCAATAACGCTCTTCTATGACACATTTCGAAATTCAAATGGTTTCGAGGTCATTGACGTCTCGTGTCTATTTATAAGTTATTTAAACATTGAAGAGGGCCAGATATATTTAAGGAAGTTTGGAACGTAGAAATTAGCTTGATAAAATGAAGATGACTTACGTTATACTAGCTAGAATGCATTGATCACAGTCTCCCCCTTATAACACAAAATGTGACTTAGTTCCGCAGTAAGACTGGTATGTGTCGTGTTCGTGCAGATTAAACACACAACTCGAGTGTTGTTTCACGGGAGATGAGCTGATGCTGGAATTTGAATACTCGGCCTATAAAACGTACCGTACATAATCAGTGAATTGGGCTGCTGGACAGTGCCATTGCGGCCTAGCTAGTCTAATTTAATGATATACAATTCTAGTTCATCATGCCGAGGAAGATGCAGTCACAGTAGCTTGGTTAGCAGTGGGTGTCTTCGTCGATGCTCTTGTTGTTGTTAATAAATATATATATATATATCTTTAACAATATAATTACTTCCCACCTTTTCATACACCACAATGTCATTGGATATCATAAAACTGCGTCCATCTACACCGATCTACATATCCCTCCTCTTCTTTATCTGTATCTATAGTCTTTATAGATACAATTATAATAATAATAATATAATATAGATAACATCCTGAGATGAAAATTATAGCTTTATCTATTTGCTCATCATTTCTTAAATAAAATTGCTTTCATTCTTTCTAAAATTAAACATCACTAAAATGTGTTTGTACTTACAGTGTCTGTCTGTCCAAGTCGAAAAGGCTCAGGGTTACCCAGTTTATACCATTGCAACTCGGGGGCTGGGTTTCCATTGGCAACACACATCATTGCCAAATCTTCATGCTCCTTACCTTCTCCTTTGTCAACCCTAATTATCTTTGGAGGTACTACAAATGAAGTAATGTTTTAATACGTTTTTGTAGTTCTATGAAATAGAAGGAGGGAGAAAGAGTTATGGTTAACGTCGCGTTCAGTGGATGGGATGGACGTGCATTCAGAGGGGCTTATGAACAATTCCCTCTGCAAAGCGTAAGATTTGTTCAACTATCTGCATGGGTACCGTCAGTATTTCTTGAGGGAAAGGTCGTTCTGCAGCTTACGGATAAGAGGGCCTGGTAATTAGTGGTCCAAAGGAAAATAAGATATATTCGGGCTCTGAGAGTGGTCATTCGCATCCAGGCGACGCCTATGGTTTTACTTCACTTCTCGTGTATTTCCTGAAGATATACTTCCCAGGGCCGGTGGAAGCAATTGTTGATTGGTTTTTTTTTGGGGGGGGTGGGGGGGTAGTATCATAGCACTTTAAGTGAAGTTCCAGGGGCCGCGTAGGCCTCGGAAGCTCCTGGGGTCTTCGTCGCCGGAGACGCGTTTTGAGTGATTTCTGGCGAATAAAATAACTCTTGTAATCAGTAATGAAACATTGTGTAGACGAAACCGATATAATTCGTGCCATTGGCAATGGGGTGATAAGTCCTGTAATGGAAAGATCTTTGCAGAAATAGCGCCACCTACATTAATTTGAAAGTATAGATGGCGCTAGCTAAACTTTTTAAGCAAATATCACCACTCCGCCGGGCCTGCTTCCTTTGCTGAGATATCATTTGATCTTGCTGCACGGACGAGACATCTGGGGAGACAAAGCAGAGATATACGCTCTGCCAAGAAGACGCGAGTTCCTACCATCCTCATTGAAGAGATGCTGTCTACCGCAAGGTGATGCGAAGAAGCTGATGTCGATGCATCATTTTCATACGTGAACTTCCGGTTTGGTATGAAAATGCATTCTCACCGATTCGGTTAGTGATTCAAAGTCTCGCGATATCTCGTGAGCCCTCTCTTCTCCACCGCGGTTTCGTGCTGATAAGAAGACGTTTTCGTGACTGTCGATAACGAGGAGCATCCTACACCCTGAATACTTTACTGCGTAAATCTCTCTGATAAAGTGGTGAACCGTATTTGATCTACGGTAAAGTGGAAATGCCAGAGTCACCTGGATATAGACTTTGGAATCGTGATAGGCAGGTGATGGTTCTACCACGCTGTCGCGGGCCACTAAACCGGAAACTTCGGCAAAGCAGATCTCAGACCCAAATGATAGCCAAACGGCAAATACAAATAGCCAAACGGCGGAAAAGGGAAAAATCAGTCAGGCCAAAAGAGAATGTATTTTATAAGTTGGCATAGTCAGACCGACAATAGTGGTAGTGCTGACAAGTGTCCGCCAGCTCTCGCCCCGTGGGGTTCCAGGGGTTGACCTGGGATGTCGATGTGCACACCCCAGGTCATGGTAAGAATAGGCCTTAGCTCCTCAGACAACTTGTCGTAAGATGCGACTAACTGGGGCACCCGTGGGTTTCCCGGGTGTGAAAAGGAATAGTACCCCATTTGTGGGGTACCCAGGTGTAAGAACGAATAGCACCCTACCCGTGGGGTTCCCGGTGTGGAAAGGAATATGAGCCAAACGTCGTCATATGATTGAAATACAGTTGAAAGCGACGTTAAATCATATTCAGTCACTCACTCCGTCAGTTCTCATGATTCAGGCACAGACAATCCCTCCAAATCAGAGGGAGAACTTCTGGTTACAAGTGTCTGGTCCGTCATTCATAATCCAGCCGTCGTCCATTAGAGAATATCCGCGTCCATAATCCAAAGACCTATTCCATATTCCATATAACAGTATTAGCACCAAATTCAAAAAAACAATCGTAGTATACATAAACATAGGCTAGTTTCCTGCAAGAGAGAAGCGGTCAACAGTTTTCAATGATGCCGGGAAGACATCATGATGTTCCAAAAATATCAAATCCGTATCGCTGATCAGTATTCTTAATCCATAATATTCGTTGTAAAGTCGTCATCTAAAGAATGTTGTATCTCAGTCACGCTTTGATTGTGACTGTTCATATGAGTACCATGAGGATCTTGAAGTACATGGGTTCATACGGCCCCTAGCCCGGGTTAAGCGGAATTAGACACAAGTTACGAAACGTAGCGCCATAGATTTTGCACGCTACGTTCGTATTTTGCTATCAGCATGCGATATGTATCGCCAAATTTGAGTGTAGGCGCTTGGTGGAATAGCCCTGTTTTATAAGTTTCTGCACCAATGTTTTGTGACGTTGATTAAAATCGTCACATTTAACACAGGATATAGCAAATGCTACTAAGCCAGATATGTATACGCCATATGCAGGTCCCACTGGAATATTACTTTCCAGAAAGGGATAGTTTACGATGTTGAAATTGTAATCATCTCTTTTGTCATAAAGTCGACGAGAGGGAATGCCCGCTTCATTTTTATAGAGATATAGATCTAAATATGATGTGCCTGTAGGGCTATCTGTAGTTTCCTTCAAATCCAGTGAAGGTGGATATATATCCTTCACTGCTTCATTTATATAGCGATTATCCACAGCGAGAAGATCGTCTATATAGCGTTTGGTGAATGAGAAGGAATGGGCTTTGAATGGATCGTTTTTTGAAAACGCCTGCATATAGTCATATTCATAAGAGAACAGATACAGGTCAGCCAACACGGGTGCACAATTAGTACCCATTGGAATACCTATATGCTGCTGATATATTGTGTTAAAATTCAATAACTCTATTCAATATCTCTTGTATGTAGCAGAGCTAAAGAATACTTTATGGCTTCCGACATAAAACTTCCGGCTTCCGACGATAAAACTTTTGGCAGCGTTGTAATGGATTAAGATGGCTACAGGGCATACGATCTATCGGATAAATTCAGGGGCATGTGCTAAGAGCAACAATGAATCTCTTTGTAAAATCGCACTTTACAGAACATCTTGGATTTGTGGTGAACACCAATATTCGGTAATCACACCAGTCCAGATTTCCTTGTCTAACTGGAGAACTACCTGCAAATGAACTTGGCCAAACTAGAGGAAAAGGTGGCAAGAATTCGGAATGCCTGTGGGACTGGTTGATGCCGAAACTTACTGACACAATTGAAGCAGTTCTGCCAGCTGCATTGCATTACCGGATAATGTAGATGCTGAAATCACAAGCTCTGCTCAAGGGTCAGTCATACAAAACTATAGTACATCGACACCGAGTGCAAACAGGAATTGTAATGGTGGATAAAATAGCTAGGATTGCCGAATGGGGAGGTCAAGATTAATTTCGGTCTCCGGAAGCGCTTTTTCCCAAAGTTTTAGGGAACCCTCAAGACATATCACCACACTGTAAACTTTTGTTGTAAATGTGAAA
>JAVTVY010048847.1:0-24039 GCA_036873755.1 Hanleya hanleyi
GAAATGTCAATCTTTCGGTGCGATTGAAGTTATTTTCAACCCAACAGATTGAGTGAGTGAATAGAATTTAACGTCGCTTTCAACAATATTTCAGCTATATCGCAACGACCAACAGATTGAAAAAGAACAGAATGAATATACTGTAGACTGAAACATCAATCCAATGAAACCTAATAAACTGGAATTTTTAACCTGATAGATCGATTTTCAATCGAAATAGATTGGTCGCTAGTTCCGATCTAATTATATTTGAGTACGTTAACGTTAACAAAAGGGGTTGATAGCCTGAACAATAAATAATATATTAAATGTAATCCATTAAAAGATCAAAGTTACTAATCCACATTGATTATTTATATATCTGCCGTCCCAGAACCAAGATCCAAAGCATGAACCGCAATGGACAAGTCTGAACAATAACATATTGGTGAACGACGGCTTCGCAATGAATGTCGACTCTGAAGTCTATATCAGTGTTTACTTCCGGAAGGCCGGATTTTTTATCTTTTATGATAAAGGGAAAACAGAATTTTCCCAGACATGCCACCAAAAAGATATATGTTCCTCTAACGGAGTTTAACAGCTTTGCAACCAAGTTGATATAACCGGGCGATATAACCAGGGAAGTATTTTCACGCCTTTAAAAAGTTTAATTGCTATTTATTATGAGTGGAATTGTATAGTATAGTAAAGGTATCGCGGTAATAACCCGTTGTAAACAACAACACTTACACCGGACACTCATGTCACCGGAATAGATCCGATTGGCATCTCTGAGAAACGAACATCGACCGTGCACTCCTCGTTCCCCCAGTGTCCAAAATTACGACAAAATTTTAAACGGTACAAGATTCGTTTGGATATCAATTCATTTTTTTCTTTCCATTGGTGCAACACTTTGAAGTTAGAAGTGTCATACTGATGTTGTCATTATCATTGCTGTCTCTAATTTGTCCTGTGGCCTTGTTCTGACTTCCGTCTCTCGTCGGCGGGGCGTCGCACACCGGGGATGGGGGTGTTACTAATTACTTGAAGATTTACAGTATCCCCTAAACCAAGACGGGACATGGAAGTCCAGTTATTTTTAACAATTATATGTATGGTCATCTGTTTTCCCCATAAATAGTGGAATAACAATTCTTTGAATGTAATATTACACATATAATCTGTCGCGTTAAAATGATGAGTGGATAACCTAAACAATAATTGATATAAATGCAATCCGCCCAATGATCAAAGTTGAGTTGAAATACGCCCAAGGATCAAAGTTGTGGCCCACACTCGACCTCAACTGATACTTTGTATTGATGGATCTCCCGTCCCCGAAACCAAGCCGAGACCGGGAAAGTAAAGAACAATTTGTGTATAATAATCTATATAGTTAGTATGTAATAAGTTTTGTGACATCTGCTGAGCAGTAATACATATTGGTGAACGACGACTCCACCATGAATGTCGAATCTGAATCATGTTCCCTTATAACGCAGTTTAACAGTTTGATAAGCTGATATGATAGTTTATATTTTCACGCCTTGGTCAAGTTTAATTGCTATCAAAGTATCCAGATACTAAACTGTTGTAAACAATATACTCCAATAGTTTGTCAGGCATTCAGGTCATCAGAATGGCAGGTATGAGAATCGATAATCGTCCGTACTCTTTAGCTTTAAGATCATAATTCACGGCTCTCATGCAATCCCAAGGATCCAAAATTACGAAGGAATTCATAACTATATCTACCAATGTATGCCAAAAAAATATGTACTTATTTGCCTCTTACGTCGCTTTGTAAAGTGACCGGAGTGAGAATAAATTCAAGTTTCAGGAAAATTAAATTTTTTTGAAACGGAAAAAATTCTTATCCATACATTTGAATATTAATATACTCTTTGCTCTTCATATTGTGACGCACTAACGTTTTTAAGTTTAAAGGGAAAGCATTTTTTTCTGCCCAAAACATATGGCTGCTCTTCGTTTTTATGTAATATCAGAGTTTGATGGACCTCTGGTAATATTGAAAGAGTGGTCTTTTGATGTGGAAGCCATTTTAGCACCAAGATTGTGTTTTGTAAATAACACAAATTGTGTAACTCAAACTTACGTTGAAATTAACACAAGAAATTGTGTTGCAGCCAATGGAGCAAGAAAATTGTGTTACATATATATTCCAACAATATCGGTTCTTTTTTTGTATTCTGGATTGCTTGCATGTATTGCAATCTGACATTGTCTTACAAATAGAAAATGTTGGAGGACGACGACTTCACCATGAATGTCTCATATGACGTCAAAATTAAAATTAGCTTCTGGAAATCCACTTTTGGTCATGGTGGTAATTTCCCAGGCATGCCATCTAGAGTGCAGGTTTTCCCCTAAACGGAGTTTAACCACAGTGTCATGGCCAAAATTAAATTATTGCTATGGCGAGAGAAGTAGGCGGTATTTTCACGCCTCTTTCAAGTTTAATTGCCATTAATTATAATTATGGTGCATGGTATAGTACAGTTTTCACAATAATAATCTGTTGGAAACAACAATTCCAATCTGTCGGACACTCATGTCATCCAAATGCCAAATCTGGGAAACGACTGTCGTCCTAATTCATTAGTTTGTCTTACGATCCAAGATCACGAAAGGGATCTTGCGGAATACAAATTCAATTCAATTTTGTTTAATGAGACAAGCTTCTTTGTTCATTTTTTATGTTATTTGGGTGTTAAGACTGATCAGCGTGAAATACCTTTCCCTGAATCGAACAGATGAGGGCTGCACGCAGAGTTTAGTGAAGTTTGTTTAGGCATATAGGTGGACTCATTTGAGTCATGTCATTTGATACCTTCACTCATTCTGTATTAATTTAAAACGTTATACTGACAGTGTCTATTATTTTTAAAGTAAGCTATTTCCTATATCTCCCAACATGAAGCCGAAACCTGAAGTACGTGCAGTTATATTCGTCAAAATATCTACCACGATTTACTCATGTTAGACGGAATGCAATCACATTCAGAGAGCTTTTTCAAATAGAAGATCTAAAAAAAATAAATATACAAATTAATCAAAGAATTTATGGTACTCTGTAAATATTAATGAATGGGTCATATGGTAAATATATTTGTAATTATTGTATCTTTTAACATAAAACATGAATATATACCCCTGAGATTGCTCAGTTTGATACAATGTTTATTTGTTCGCTATATTTATATCTACATGCATGGTTGTACCACCCGTATACCTCGTACAACCCGGTGTGGTTGGAGTGAAATAAATGATGATGCAATCAAAGATTCCTACAAATTATGCTGATGTCCATAGACTTCTTCGACACCGAAAAACAACATGTAGTTGTATAACAGTGTTTGAATGTTTTGTGTCTTAAATAATTAGATTGCAATTAGTGACTAACCTATTATTTATATTGAAAATCCCAGTTTAACAGCATCTATTAGATTGATTTTTCAGTCTGCATTAGATTTATTCTGTGTTTCTTCAATAGACTGAATATAATACGTTCATAAAGTTAGACCGCGGTTCGCAGTTCGTTATTCGGGACCAGTCATTCAGCGACTCATAACAGCGCCCCTAGCAGCGCCCCCTGGCGTCAGATTTGGAATATGAATATGCAAAGATATAGAGCATGGCCTTCTCTCTTGCTATATAGAGTTTGGAGTTCAAAGTACTCATAATAAAAAAATACAGATATCCATATCTGAGGAAATAATTGCTGGTCTCCTCGAATAATGAACTGCGAACTGCGAACCGCGGTCTAACTTTATGAACGTAATATAATTCCTGTCGGACTAAAAGACTGACGTTTTAATCTAAGTAGATTAGATCCTGTCACAAATTTAAATCTTCTCAGATTGAAATGTCAATCTTTCGGTGCGATTGAAGTTATTTTTAATCCAACAGATTGAAAAAGAACAGAATGAATATACTGTAGACTAAAACATCAATCTAATAAAACATAATTTTTTTTAAAACTGGAATTTTCAATCGAAATAGATTGGTCGCCAGTTCCGATCTAATTATATATTTGAGTACGTTAACGTTAAGAAGAGGGGTTGATAGCCTGAACAATAAATAATATATTAAATGTAATCCATTAAAAGATCAAATTTTCATAATCCACATTGATTATTTGTATATCTTCCGTGCCAGAACCAAGCCATGCACAATGCATGAATTGCAATAGACAAGTCTTAATTAACAATAACACATATTGGCGAACGACGGTATCGCAATGAATGTCGAATCTGAAATCTATATCGGAAATAAATTTTCTTCCGGAAGTCCTTTTTCTGGTAATGGGAATCATTTCCCAGACATGCCACCAAGAAGATATTTTTTCCTCTAACAGTAGTTTAACAGCTTT
This sequence comes from Hanleya hanleyi, assembly GCA_036873755.1. Taxonomy (NCBI): domain Eukaryota; kingdom Metazoa; phylum Mollusca; class Polyplacophora; order Lepidopleurida; family Hanleyidae; genus Hanleya; species Hanleya hanleyi. The sequence goes on from JAVTVY010048847.1 coordinate 4,379, forward strand.
GCAAACAATTTGATATAACCGGCCGATATAAACAGGGAAGTAGGCCTATTTTCACCCCTTTAGAAAGTTTAATTGCTATTTATTATAAGTAAACTGTATTATAAGTATCACTGTAATAACCCGATGTAAACAACAACACTTATACTTGACACTCAAGTCATTTGAATAGAGCCGATTGGCATCTCTGAGAAACTAACAACGACCGTACATCCCCCGCTCCCCAGGGTTCAAAATTACGAAAGAATGTTAAACGGGACAACATTCGTTTTGCTGTCAATACCTTTTCCTCTTATTTGTGCAGCCACATTAAAGTTTAAATTTGTCATACCTTTTCCTGCACAAGATCCGCTCAGGTGGGTCACAATCTTTTAAGTCATGTTCAACTTGGCCTTCTTGCTGACTTTGTGTTTCTCTTCGTCTCACAGCGGGAGGAAAAATCACTGATTATGTTGAAGTTAATCCACTTCATATTCTTGTTCGTAATCCAGGATAATCCTTGACCCAGAACCAAGCCGAGACCTGAAATACAGTTATGTTCAGCAATCAAAGATTAATTCATAACAATGCTGAAGTAGTCTACATATATGCCCTATTTGTCTTAAAAAAAGACAATATTGAACAAGATTTTCGATAGGCGAAACAATAAAGAATATATTAAATATAATCCCCCAAGACAAGTCCCAGGGCTCAAAATATGATTTCGTGTTTCGAAGTGAACAGATTCTCTGATTTTCTGAGCGAACACTTTTTTATCACATTTTACTGAGCAAAACCCACATTGATCTGAATACAGACCAGTTTAATCATTTCCATTAAGACTATATTTCTAATTCTATTCCAATAGATATTTATGTAATGTTTAGCAGGTAAAAAAAAATACAAAATATATAATTTACAATTGATATAAATATATACAATATAGATTTAGTTTGTTTGTAAAAACTTCATTGAGGAGAATTGTTTTGTTATTTTTTATTAACCATATTCAACATGACATTTCTTAGGTGTATCGAGACCTGAATGCCCCTTTCGTGTTCGTGCCGCTATTTTTCTCACCCCTCAACTCCCATATTATATTTATTCGAGAGAGAGTTCTCACACTCAAATATGTAGGGTCAATCTCAAGCAGCAAATGTGAAATCAAAGATACGTTCGCTTCTGCGATCAATCAAGTACATTCTAAAAGGCATTTTCTCGACGGAACGTTTCTGTTCACATGGAAAAACTCAATTAGGTGCTACAAAAATTAAGCTAAAACTTTTAATTCTGCACAAAAATATGTGTTTCCTACAGAAAAAACAGTTCTAAATTTTAAATCTCAGAGTCAAAAGTGCTTTGAACTGTGAGAGTTTACAGAACGAAACTTTCGTATTTTATCTGTACGCGACACAGATTTTTAGCAGAATTGAATAAATTAATTTTTGACTTCACTAACATAACATATAAGGGAGATTTCCTATGTAATCGCCACTTCTCCTTTCCCTATGTACTTTGTTCAAAACAAATCCCTCCCACACATAGGATTGTGCATACATTCACAAAATAACACCAGACATATAATAAAAGTGAAATGCCTTCTCAATGGCATGTAGTTCCACAGCCCCAACACCGCACCTGATTTTTCAGGCTAAACTATCTACACCGGTACGCAATTATATATACGTGATATATCGAACATATTGTACTATTTACAGCAGCAAGGCCACGCCACAGTAAGGCTGTTAAAACCTATTATATCTGACAATTTGCTTAGCTCGCATTACGCAACTTCAGATTTTTTTTGATAGAACATATACGATCGCTCAAGTTCTGTAGATCTACTCGACCATATCTAATACATAGATTAACCATATCTTGGCGAGGGTTGTGTTCGGACACCTCAATTTCCTCTATAATTCTTGAATGAGAAAGAAAACAAAATAGATAATACAAGATGATTTTATAACTCATACCGTACTGGAGTGATGTGCATTCCACACTACCCATTATAAGTTATGGTAAAGACAAATTGACGAGGGTAATAATTGGGAACAAAGCGTCATTGCTAGAAATTGTGAATAATTATGAAGTAAATCTTTTATTAAAAATCCGAGCAACTTTTTTCCCGATTCCACACTGGTAACAATGAGTAACATAAGCGGATACAATATCATATATACACATTCCCCATATCTAGCTTATTTTGAATTCACTTTTAATATATTTATATTTCAAAGTGCCTTCTGGCACATATTGGTAAATAGTTTACAAATGCAGTGTATATATTCTCAAACCACAAGATTTTTTCTCTCCAAATTTTACAGTTGCATTCCAATTTAAGTGAAAAACCCCTCAATTTGATTGACAATAGCGATACCCGTAGTAGGGATCGCTAATTTGTTAAAGTCAATATTATGGTATTAAATGAGAACAATATGGTTTAAGTCGTAATCGGTCTGGTTCAGACCAGTAAACGGTTTGGCCTGGGCACAGACTGTTCAAAGAAATACCCGCGACGGGGGTTGGGGCGGGAAAAGTGACGAGGTAGGATTCCGAGATATGTATTGACTTGTTCTCGGTGGACATAAATACGCAACGGTCTGTTGGAAATATCAATTCCAATCGAAACTTTGGACCACCAACTTGTGTGTGTTTACATCAGCAGAGAAAGTGAAAACGTTAATTTATTACAATATTGATCGACTCCAAAAGTTTAATATGTTGATGTATATCAAGGACGCTTCGGGGAATATGCACGAGATCACGGACACTGGTGAATTACGACCAGTTATCAATCGAGAAAAGCCAACGACCATAAGAGTGATTCGAAGGGACAGTTTACCCGGCAAACCGGCCAGAATCAAGATCACCCCAGCCGGTCACCGTTCAGTCACAACTGATCAGCTTGCGCATAGATTACGTCAAAATTGGCTCGCGAAATACCCCTTGGACACCTGCAGCAACGAATCAGGCAACGTGGATGATAGCTTAACTAACTTAAATTGGCTGCAAAATCTGAACGTCATGAAGTTGGCGTCCCCGATCCATCCTCCCAGCATCATGACTGTCACAGACAATACTAGAGTGAATCCTAACGCAGTGCTTAACATGGTCCAAACCCCCGACGTGAGAGTTGAATCCAGAGTGAACACATACGGAGATTTAACCCCTCCCCCTTCGGTGCAAGACAAAATGGACTACAAAACCAACAACCGTGTTAAGCCTCCATATTCATACGCAACGTTAATCAGTATGGCTATGCAGGAGTCTCAGGAGCAGAAGATGACATTATCAGCCATATACAATTGGATTACGGAGAATTATGCCTACTACAGAACGGCAGAGCCAACCTGGCAGGTGGGTTAATATTTTATATCACACTAAATCCACGATTAATGGTTCATGTTAGTGTGGTCTGAAGAAGATGTAAATGTGAAATTACTCGATCCTTCAAGGCGGTCTTGATCATGATTCACTCTCGGCCTTGATCATGACTGACCCTCGGTTTTGATCATGATCCACCCTCGGTCTTGATCATGATTCACCCTCGGCCTTGATCATGACTGACCGTCGGTCTTTATCATGATTCACCCTCAGTCGATCACCCTCAGTCGATTACCCTCGGGCTTGATCATGATTCACTCTCGACCTTGATCATGATTCACCCTCGCGGTCTTGGTTCATCATCCGTCGGTCACCTTCGGTATTGATCGTGATTCACCCTCGGTCTTGATCATGATTCACCCTCGGTCTTGATCATAATTCACTCTCGGTCTTGGTCATGTTCCCCGGCCCTATCATCTCAAATGCTCCATCTGCAACTGTCTCATGTTTGAATATTTTAACATAATATTTGTACCTTCAACCGAAGCTCACCTAATTGCCCGTTATCGCCGATTGTTTATTCAATATATAATGAGCATTATCATTGATGTCCTTCATTTTTCTCGTTTTCAGAACTCGATACGACATAATTTATCTCTGAACAAGTCCTTCGAAAAAGTTGCCAGGCGGAAAGATGAGCCAGGTAAGGGGGGATTCTGGCGTATCAATCCAGAATACAGTGACAGTTTGCTGAAGAAGAGACCGCTCTATCCCACAATGAACTCGACTCCTCTGAAGAAAATCAAGCAGGAAGTGAATGACGACTCCTATCCTAGTTTATCTGATAGTAGCAGGATAACAGTCACGACTGGGTTCCAACAGGGGGAATCGTCTAACCCATTCCTGGATTTTCCTGGGGACGTCAGTTGTGACGATGGTGATATGTTAAGTAGAGATTTCAACTGGTCCGCGCTGTTGGGCCAAGATATCCAAGTTGATGGTTTGACAATTAAAACAGAGGATCTCCTTGACGAGACGGGGGACAGTACTAGTCTAGCGAGTCCTCTAATCGACATGAGTCCACCACCTTCCGATTCCAACTCTGACGATATGGGTTTAGAAGATCTCCTTTCTCAAACAGGCTTCTCACAGGATATGTCTTTGGACTTTACATCAAGCGATCCTCTCGATTTGACGGTCAATGGCGCAGGGCTGCAGACACCCGCATGGCTTGACGATAACTTCGCTGCACCCGATAACAGGGAACCCGTCAGAACCAAAAAGTCTGCTACACACAACAACGTAATGAACACACCCATGCATACTCCAGCCTACGAAGACGATGGCATATCGTGGGACCATCACGACATCCCCACAGCCTTCGATATGGACAATCTCTTTGACATCGAAAACATCCCTTGTCCACAACTCTGAGTTAACCATCCACACTATTCATAAGACTGTGTTCTCAAGTTGGTCAGATGATCGAATTCAGTGCCATATCCGCTATCATGATCTGACTTTATCGTCATAGCCAAGTTGTCTAGCTATGCTGATTGTCGTGTGATATTAGGGGTATGTCAGTGAAAAACCTGGCGACGCTCCATCATATACAAAAGAAATCAATACACAGGTCATGTAACTTCATTGTTCTTATTATAATGCATACCGTCATCGACTCGTATAGTGCTAAACATATAGTTTCGAATAGTCGTCAAACAAATGCCGACAGAAAAGATGCTTCATCGTCTATTTATTTATTCTTGTATGGAAAGGGGGTAACTGATACTCCAGTCAGTTTATAACTATGTTATAATAAAATATGTATGATATAATTAAATCTCTTTGTTTTTCTTTCCTACTGTTCGTGTGCAAGGATGGCAGACCCCAGACCACAGGCCCGCAAAAGAAGAGGTTTTTTTTGGGTGGGGGGAGGGGGGCGGTGGTATTTGAGAGAAGTGTTGAAATATATCCCTATATATAACCTCATGCTTTATATAAATCCACATCGGGTTATATATAGAGACCCCATATTGCGACACTTCTCCCTAATACCACCGCCCACACCCCCCAAAACTCTTGTTTTGCGAGCCGGTGCCCCAGACTAGGCACACGCATGGCCTTAGTTTCACTCTCGACTGTTGTTTTTTTTTAATTTAAAAACAATTTCTACAAATTTACAAGATTTAAATGTGGTGGAAAATTTCTTCAAAATGCAGTGGAAATTATAGTATTTACTGAATATGTAGATATGTTACTTTTCACAAACAACGATGCCAAATTTCTTCAAAATTGTTGAGCGGAATATAAGTACAGGTCTATATGGTGCTGTTGAGCCGGCTTATGGAATACACACCGGGAAATAATAGTCCAAAAAAACAGCAGATATTGTTGTGATCAACGGTGCTTCATTTGGTTAACTCCCTTGAAAGTGTTCGTAGTTCTTTCGTATGTTGTGCTTTACATGTTTAATAAGTTCGGTACATTCTTGTAAAAAGAGAATCAGAAACAGAATAATGGAGAGGGGTCAAAGTAAAATAAGGAATAGCCTTCTTGGATTTATATTCCGAGTGCAGTTTCGACTTTTGAATGACGAATCTGACGTCTATATCACGATTAACTTAAAGAAAGCCACTTTTGACCATGGTCCTCAGCGTTGTGAACATATTGTTACGGGGAGAAGTAGGCGGTATTTTTCACGCCTCTATCAAGAATAAATGCTATTAATTATAATTACAGCTACTACAGTTTTCACAATAATAAACTGGTGGAAACAACACACTTCTAGCCTGCCGGACACTCAAGTCATTCAGATGACAGATCTGAGAAACGATACCGTAGTCGTCATAACTGAGTACCTTATACGATCCAGGGTCACAAATTGTGTGCCACAGACTTGCTGATAGACCAGAATTCCGGAAAAAAATTCAATTCAATTTTGTTCAATGCGACAAGCTTCTTTATCCTTGTATGTCATACATTTGGGCGATAAGACTGTGGCCTCTTCACATATGTATTACTGAATTTCAACTTGAAATAAGTTTCCTTGTACAAAACCTTTGCATGAAGTGTTTATTGAAGGATTTCTTGACATAGATGGGCTTATTTGAGTCATGCCATCCATTCTATATTAATGTAAAACACAGATTTGACAAACCTAGACTACACGAGCTACACTCTCAGCTAAAGGGGTGTAAATTTACACCTCATAGGGGTGTAAATGGCTTGTCCCAGGGCGAACACCCTTTTTGGTGTTAATTAACACCTCTCGGTCGGGGTGTTAATTAACACCTCCTATGTGAGGCGTTCAATAACACCCCCTAGGAGTTTATTAACTCCTCCAAATTTTGATAGGGGTGCTCATTAACACCTTCTATGGAGGTGTTAAATAACACCCTAGAGTGCTGATCGACACCTCATCCATTGAATTGGGGTGTTCTTCAACACCTACCATCGATGGTGTTAAATAACACCCTAGAGTGTTATTCGACACCTTATCCATTGAATTTGGGGTGTTCTTCAACACCTACCATCGATGGTGTTAAATAACACCCTAGAGTGTTATTTGACACCTCATCCATTGAATTTGGGTGTTCTTCAACACCTACCATCGCCGGTGTTGAATAACACCCTGGAGTGTTGATTGACACCTCGTCCATTGAATTGGGGTGTTCTTCAACACCTACCATCGACGGTGTTAAATAACATCCTAGAGTGTTGGTCGACACCCCATCTACTAAATTGAGGTGTTCTTTAGCACCTCCCATCGAAGGTGTTAAATAACACCTTAAAGGGTTGATCGACACCCCATTTGCTAATCTGGGGTGTTCTTCAACACCTTCCGTCCAAGGTGTTAAATAACGCCCATGGGTGTTCATCGACACCTATATCGTTTGATTGGGGTGTTCATTAGCACCTTCCCTTGATGGTGTTAAAATTATGACACTTTAGGGTGTTCAATGACACAACTATCGTTGATTTGGGGAGTTGAATAACACCTGTTCCCTATGTTGTTGAAGGCCATCCCTGGGTGTTCATTGACACCTCTCGCCATGAATTTGGGTGTTCATTAACACCTTTCCTTGAGGGTGTTAAATGACACCCCTGGGTGTTCATTGGCAACTCTATGGTTCAATTTGGGGTGTTCTTCAACACCTTCAGTAGAAGTATTTAAAAACACCCTTGTGTGTTCTTTGATGCCCCAATCGTTGGATTTGGGGTGTTCATAAACACCTTCCACCAAAGGTGTTGAATAGTGCCCCTTGGTGTCCATTGACAACTGGGTGTGTTCATTAATGTTTCTTCTCTCATCGTCGTCCATGATGTCTATAGAAGTCGTCGACCAAAATACTAAACACTAACAATATAACTTCAAGACATTCAAGACACTCTTTATTAACCACAAAGCCACCTTGCTGCTCTGAATTTTCTCTGCAAATTCATATCATGTACATGTATATGCTACAGGTAATGTTCGTGCTTCAGAAGAGGGCTTCACATTGATTACTCTATCGAAAAATTGAACGCACAGAACCTTTATTAAGAAAAGTTGAATATTTACTCCAGCTTCTCTTAGTACTCCAAGTTTTCCAAAAGGCAAATCAACTGCAAATAATTACCAAATACGTACACGTACTTCACAAACAATCATCAATACGTCGCTATAATACCCGTAGTTGTCGTTTCAACCTTTGCGCGCGCCATTTTACTTATCCCATGTATCATACCACACAGTTAAAATAGCTGGACGATGTGAATGGAACAAAATGCCCTCCTCGTTCTATATAGAGATTTTTGCTACTGGTGAATAACAAAGCAATCATCCAATCAATCAGTCAAATAAGCGAATTATCATTATAATGTCTGTATGAGAAAATGTCCATTATCTTCGATTTCACTGCTCAAGACATATTTAGGACAGAGCGAGCCTTTTCTCCAACCGGCTTATGGCGCGGATTACACATGCCCTGGGCTTTGTATAGGAGAGTTTCAAGAAAAGTAATTCAATGAACGTTAGGGTGTTCATTAGTTTGGGGTGGTACTGTAGATTGAAAACCCAGTATGCTCCAAGCACACTCTCCAGTCCAAGGAGAAAGTCTGTACATGCAAACAAACGCTGTTTTTCCACATAAATCTGAATGTTGGTGGACTCTGCGATGCTTGATCCGGAATAGGTTAACACTGGGGTGAGGGCCTCTGTGACGTTCTGAAATATATATTTATATATATAAATATATATAAGTGTTTGTATTGACTTATTCGGAAAATTGCATTAAATATATTGGGAGTCAAATTACTGAATACACAACTAAGACCCAGACAGATAATCTACATCTAAAAAGCAAAGTGCACTACTGATTCAACGTGGCCTGAAAATATACAGATCTATATAGTAGTATGTACTATGACTGAAATCCTCACACAGATAGACTATTGAGAAAATGGTGTTTTCTCGAATGAAGACTGAGCTGATCAGAAATAGATGACAGGATATATCGAAGTTGATATAAAGAATGGACCAGAAGTGAATATCCACTAAATATTTTTATTATATACTTACGTCATTCTTCTGTATCAACACGGAGAGGTCCTCCCTGAAATGTGACGAGATAGCTTCTATGGTTGCTATTGCCATCCGATCTAGTAAATGGAAAAAACACCTTGAGGTATTATGTAAAGGACAATTACTAATTTGGTGAAATCCCACGATTTGTGGTTGATAATTCTTCCATAAACCTTCACTGAATAAACATATCAATCTGTTTAATATTAAAATACAAAGTACACTACTGAGGACAAAATGAAATGATGCCTGCTGTTCTCTGTTACCACGCTATTTCCTGACTGTGTAATTTACACAACTCTTCAAAAGTCACTTTCCCAGATACAGGATTGGAACAGCGACGATTTTCAGGCTTTATATTGACTATGTCAGCTATATTATTGGACACTGGATCAAGTGGAATCAGTCTATTAACAAGGCTCCTGTCCTACACAAATCAGTATTATTGTTCCATATCCTCTCAATCAGAATTTGGTGCAATAATCTAGTATACCGTATAACCAATCATAACGAAGTGCTTTGAGGGAACTTCTTACATTTTTTAGCATCAGCTGTCAACCCTTCGTCTGCGTTAATGCTGGCCAGTATATCTTTTGAGGCGAACAGTTCAGCTATGGCAGCAGAATACTTGTTCATTGATGACAGAAGCTCTCTGTCTGCATCCTTTCCGGTCAGTACTGTAAAGTCCCGTAAAAACTAAAAGAGAAATATTCGTTGGAATGAGTATATGGAAACAAAACCAATTCATTGATGGACCAAGAAAAAGTAAGTATTGGATCGAAGTGGGCGATGTTTTATCGATTGTAAGTGTCCATCGTGAAATGCACGTTCTTTCTTTCTTTCAGTGCATCTTAGTTGAAGTGATTGTCATTGTGTTTTAAGATTACTTCTATACAATATGCTTCACCTCTCGCGTCAAATATAATACACTGCTGATATTTTATTGTTTTATTACCTGCTCTTCGTCCTTCAGAAATGGATAGGCCTCCAGTGTCTCGGCGATGGTTTTATCCTGTAGAGTTTGCTGTCTGTTTGCAAATGTAACTTTCATTCTCTCAGTAACTTGAGCTTCATCTGGTTTCCTCTTTTGGAATTCCTTTTGTAACCATTTTCTGTGCTGATCAATACTCTTCTCGTCTTCTCCACAAACAACTTGTTCATTCTGTGCCTGTCAGGGAATAGAAGGTGTATAGTTTTACTCCGATTCTTTATTAGATCTGGGAAACCATTTAAACTGCCAAAAGTATTGGAAATTATTAGCAGCAAAATTAATATCACGGATTCACAGAGAATCACATGTCAGTGATTTTTAATTATGGAAGTTTTCAACATATATATATAAAAAAAACATTTTCCTAGTCAATACCTAACGGCATTATCTGGCATATGGTGTCATAACACAAATAAATTCAACTTTGGTAACGCTTGTCCAGGTCAAGGGAAATATATCTGTTGATTATCGCGCGCATGGTTTTGAACGACGCGCGTGCGCCCTGACCATAGACAGATTTTTTTATCGTACAAAGGGAATATAATCAAACTCACCGATACCCGCAGAATCTTCGACGGTAGTAGTGTTATAAAGACGGTAAAGGTCTCATTGACCTCAAAAATTTGCATATGACCTCTGTGACGTCACAGCGACAGCCAATCAGCAGCGAGTATTTTGACAAAACTACCCCAACACAGAAGAGTTCCAATTTAGGGGAGGTAACTCTTGATGCACTTTTGTGGTTTTTGTCAAAATGCCGGGTTATCTTCCCTGATTCGAACATTGGCATATTAAATCTATACGAGAAAATGCCTGTATGGGGTATGGATGATCCGATGGGGTCGTATGAGGTATCAAAGTGAAGCTTATGTAAGGGAGCATCTGAGGGGCTGGGTGTGGGGTTGAAATAGCGTCATTCTGCGCATGCGCGGTGGACCAAGGGTATGGAAATAAACGTTTTGGAGCTAGGAGAGCCCGTAATGGTCCGATGGGGTTGAGTGAGGTATCAATGTGAAGGATTCGTGAAGGGGCATCTGGTGGGCTGGGTGCTGGGTTGAAATAGCGTCATTCTGCGCATGCGCGATCGCCAAAGGGTATGGAAATAGACGTTTTGGCGCTAGGGGAGCCCCTAGTGGGCCGATTGGGTCGAGTGAGGTATCCATGTGAAGCACACATGAGGGGGCATCTGACTGGTCTAGTGGTTTGGGCGTTGTCACCAGTCTGCGCATGCGCAAACAGGGAATTGTGGGAAAAGGCTATGGAAATACACGTTTTGCGATCTAGGGGAGCCCCTAGTGGGCTGATTGGGTCGAGTGAGGTATCACTGTGAAGCACACATGAGGGGGCATCTGACTGGACTAGTGGTTCGGGTATTCTCACCAGTCTGCGCATGCGCAAACAGGGAATTGTGGGAAAAGGCTATGGAAATACCCGTTTTGGGATCTAGGGGAGCCCCTAGTGGGCCGATTGGGTCGAGTGAGGTATTAATGTGAAGCACACATGAGGGGGCATCTGACTGGACTAGGGGTTCGGGCGTTGTCACCATTCTGCGCATGCGCAAATAGGGAATTGTGGGAAAAGGCTATGGAAATACACGTTTTGGGCTCTAGGGGAGCCCCTAATGGGCCGATCGAGTCGTATGAGGTATCCATGTGAAGCACACATGAGGGGGCATCTACCTGTACTAGTGGCTTGGGCGTGGTCACCAATCTGCGCATGCGCAGACAGGGAATTGTGGGAAAAGGGTATGGAAATAGGCGTTTTGGGATCTAGGGTAGCCCCTAGTGGGCCGATTGGGTCGAGTGAGGTATCAATGTGTAGCACACATGAGGGGGCATCCACCTGGGCTAGTGGCACGAGCGTTTTCACCATTCTGCGCATGCGCAGACAGGGAATTGTGGGAAAAGGGTATGGACATAGACGTTTTGGGGTTTAGGTGGACCACTAGTCGTCCAATGGAGTCGTATGAGGTATCCATGTGAAGCCTATGTGGAGGAGCATCTGCATGGATTAGTATCACGTGGAACTGATGTCATTCTGCGCATGCGCAGTAGACCAAGCGTATGGAAATACACGTTTTGGGGTCTAGGTGGGCCACCATTGGGCCAATGGAGTTGAGTGAGGTATCAATGTAAAGCACACATGAGGGAGCATCTACCTGGACTAGTGTGTCGTCCGTGTTGAATATTCTGCGCATGCGCAGACAGAGAATTGTGGGAAAAGGGTATGGAAATAGACGTTTTGGGAGCTAGGGGAGCCCCTAATGGGCCGATGGAGTCGTATGAGGTATCAATGTGAAGCACACGTGAGGGGGCATTTGATTGGACTAGGGGTTCGCGCGTTGTCACATTCTGCGGAATTGTGAGCAACGCCCGCCAACGCCAAGCTCAACGCTTCAACGCCCTGGTGAATTAGCCCAAAAGCTCCGATTTTTATGGAATTGTCACTAATTCATTGGAAATGCAGTGACACCCGTCAACGTTCGTCGGTACGCCCTAACATAACGCCTTGACGCCATGATGTAGATAGATGAGAACAACAACAACAACAACAACAAGGATGAGAGAGCAACAACAACAACAAATTTTTTCATATAGTTTATTTTCCCCTCCATCATAACATATCCACGCTGGGGGAGCCGCGTTGGGTTTGTTTACAATTCAAGAAGTCTTTTCTCACTCACTCACTCACTCACTCACTCACTCACTCACTCACTCACTCACGCACTCACGCACGCTCACTCACTCACTCACTCACTCACGCACTCACTCACGCACACTCACTCACTCACACTCACTCACTCACTCACTCACTCACTCACTCACTCACTCACTCACTCACTCACTCTTACTCACTCAGTCACTCACTCAGTCACTCACTCACTCACTCACTCACTCACTCACTCACTCACTCACTCACTCACTCACTCACCGTCGTTAGTGCGTCCATGCGTTAAGACGAGCGTTGGGGACGCCTCACTCACTCACTCACTCACTCACTCACTCATGCACTCACTCACTCACTGACTCACTCACACTCACTCACTCACTCTCTCACTCACTCACCGTCGTCAGTGCGTCCATGCGTTAAGACGGGCGTTGGGGACGCCTCACTTACTCACTCACTCACTCACTCTCACTCCCACTCTCACTCTCACTCTCACTTACTCACTCACTCACTCACTCACCACTCACTCACTCACACTCACATGTGTGGGGCGCGCCCCCAGCCAATCAGAAGCGAGTATTTTGACTCGGTGCATTATAGGACATATCCAAGATGGCGGCGTCTGCCTTCTGGTTCAAGATGGCGGCACGTCCGGTGTCGAAAACTGACCATTTTGTCGGAATGCGGTCATCTGTATTTTGACTCGGTGCATTATAGGACATATCCAAGATGGCGGCGTCTGCCTTCTGGTTCAAGATGGCGGCACGTCCGGTGTCGAAAACTGACCATTTTGTCGGAATGTGGTCATCTGGTGTCGAAAACTTGACCTTGTATGCCTGTACCCTATAGCCCAGCGTCCAATATATATATGGAATGATGAGGGACACGACTTAATCTCTATATGTACAGACACCATCACACACCAATAATACCACCACACACACACACACACACACACACACATACCACCAACACCACCACCAACGCCACCACCAACGCCACCAACGCCACCACCAACGCCACCACCAACGCCACCAACGCCACCACCAACGCCACCACCAACGCCACCAACGCCACCACCGGGCGTGGTAGCTCCCGTGTGGCAGAGCTCTTGGATCGGAGCTCTCGGAGCTCAAAGCTTGCGGCGCTCGGAATTGACGTCATGGCAGGCATGCGCGTGTACCTGTGCTGCATCCTCGGAGCTCCGGAGCTCCGGAGCTCTTGGAACTCGGAGCTCGGAGCTCCGGTGCTCTTGGAGCTCGGAGCTCCGGAGCTCTTGATCCTACGCTACTCGGAAGTGACGTCATCGTACGCAGGCACACACACACACATACCGGATGCACCCTGTACCCTATAGCCCGTAGGGCATAGGGTACACTAGGGTGTGGGTGCACCAGGTATGTGTGTGTGTGCCTGCGTACGATGACGTCACTTCCGAGTAGCGTAGGATCAAGAGCTCCGGAGCTCCGAGCTCCAAGAGCACCGGAGCTCCGAGCTCCGAGTTCCAAGAGCTCCGGAGCTCCGGAGCTCCGAGGATGCAGCACAGGTACACGCGCATGCCTGCCATGACGTCAATTCCGAGCGCCGCAAGCTTTGAGCTCCGAGAGCTCCGATCCAAGAGCTCTGCCACACGGGAGCTACCACGCCCGGTGGTGGCGTTGGTGGCGTTGTTGGTGGCGTTGGTGGCGTTGGTGGTGGCGTTGGTGATGGCGTTGGTGGCGTTGATGGTGTCGTTGGTGGCGTTGGTGGTGGCGTTGGTGGCGTTGGTGGTGGCGTTGGTGGCGTTGGTGGTGGCGTTGGTGGTGGCGTTGGTGGCGTTGGTGGTGGCGTTGGTGGCGTTGGTGGCGCTGGTGGTGGCGTTGGTGGTGGTGTTGGTGGTATGTGTGTGTGTGTGTGTGTGTGTGTGTGTGTGTGTGTGTGTGTGTGTGTGTGTGTGTGTGGTGGTATTATTGGTGTGTGGTGGTGTCTGTACATATAGAGATTAAGTCGTGTCCCTCATCATTCCATATATATATTGGACGCTGGGCTATAGGGTACAGGCATACAAGGTCCAGTTTTCGACACCAGATGACCACATTCCGACAAAATGGTCAGTCTTCGACACCGGACGTGCCGCCATCTTGAACCAGAAGGCAGACGCCGCCATCTTGGATATGTCCTATAATGCACCGAGTCAAAATACAGATGACCGCATTCCGACAAAATGGTCAGTTTTCGACACCGGACGTGCCGCCATCTTGAACCAGAAGGCAGACGCCGCCATCTTGGATATGTCCTATAATGCACCGAGTCAAAATACTCGCTTCTGATTGGCTGGGGGCGCGCCCCACACATGTGAGTGTGAGTGAGTGAGTGGTGAGTGAGTGAGTGAGTGAGTAAGTGAGAGTGAGAGTGAGAGTGGGAGTGAGAGTGAGTGAGTGAGTGAGTAAGTGAGGCGTCCCCAACGCCCGTCTTAACGCATGGACGCACTGACGACGGTGAGTGAGTGAGAGAGTGAGTGAGTGAGTGTGAGTGAGTCAGTGAGTGAGTGAGTGCATGAGTGAGTGAGTGAGTGAGTGAGTGAGTGAGGCGTCCCCAACGCTCGTCTTAACGCATGGACGCACTAACGACGGTGAGTGAGTGAGTGAGTGAGTGAGTGAGTGAGTGAGTGAGTGACTGAGTGAGTGACTGAGTGAGTAAGAGTCAGTGAGTGAGTGAGTGAGTGAGTGAGTGAGTGAGTGAGTGAGTGAGTGAGTGTGCGTGAGTGAGTGTGCGTGAGTGAGTGCGTGAGTGAGTGAGTGAGTGAGTGAGTGAGTGAGTGAGTGAGTGAGTGAGTGAGTGAGTGAGTGAGTGAGCGTGCGTGAGTGCGTGAGTGAGTGAGTGAGTGAGTGAGTGAGTGAGAAAAGACTTCTTGAATTGTAAACAAACCCAACGCGGCTCCCCCAGCGTGGATATGTTATGATGGAGGGGAAAATAAACTATATGAAAAAACTTGTTGTTGTTGTTGTTCTCTCATCCTTGTTGTTGTTGTTGTTGTTGTTCTCATCTATCTACATCATGGCGTCAAGGCGTTATGTTAGGGCGTACCGACGAACGCTGACGGGTGTCACTGCATTTCCAATGAATTAGTGACAATTCCATAAAAATCGGAGCTTTTGGGCTAATTCACCAGGGCGTTGAAGCGTTGAGCTTGGCGTTGGCGGGCGTTGCTCACAATTCCCTGTCTGCGCATGCGCAGAATGTGACAACGCGCGAACCGCTAGTCCAGTAAAATGTCCCCTCACGTGTGCTTCACATTGATACCTCATACGACTCCATCGGCCCATTAGGGGCTCCCCTAGCTCCCAAAACGTCTATTTCCATACCCTTTTCCCACAATTCTCTGTCTGCGCATGCGCAGAATATTCAACACGGACGGCACACTAGTCCAGGTAGATGCTCCCTCATGTGTGCTTTACATTGATACCTCACTCAACTCCATTGACCCAATGGTGGCCCACCTAGACCCCAAAACGTGTATTTCCATACGCTTGGTCTACTGCGCATGCGCAGAATGACATCAGTTCCACGTGATACTAATCCAGGCAGATGCTCCTCCACATAGGCTTCACAAGGATACCTCATACGACTCCATTGGACGACTAGTGGCCCACCTAAACCCCAAAACGTCTATGTCCATACCCTTTTCCGACAATTCCCTGTCTGCGCATGCGCAGAATGGTGAAAACGCTCGAGCCACTAGCCCAGGTGGATGCCCCCTCATGTGTGCTACACATTGATACCTCACTCGACCCAATCGGCCCACTAGGGGCTGCCCTAGATCCCAAAACGCCTATTTCCATACCCTTTTCCCAGAATTCCCTGTCTGCGCATGCGCAGACTGGTGACCACGCCCAAGCCACTAGTACAGGCAGATGCCCCCTCATGTGTGCTTCACATGGATACCTCATACGACTCCATCGGCCCATTAGGGGCTCCCCTAGAGCCCAAAACGTGTATTTCCATAGCCTTTTCCCACAATTCCCTATTTGCGCATGCGCAGAATGGTGACAACGCCCGAACCCCTAGTCCAGTCAGATGCCCCCTCATGTGTGCTTCACATTAATACCTCACTCGACCCAATCGGCCCACTAGGGGCTCCCCTAGATCCCAAAACGGGTATTTCCATAGCCTTTTCCCACAATTCCCTGTTTGCGCATGCGCAGACTGGTGAGAATACCCGAACCACTAGTCCAGTCAGATGCCCCCTCATGTGTGCTTCACAGTGATACCTCACTCGACCCAATCAGCCCACTAGGGGCTCCCCTAGATCGCAAAACGTGTATTTCCATAGCCTTTTCCCACAATTCCCTGTTTCCGCATGCGCAGACTGGTGACAACGCCCAAACCACTAGACCAGTCAGATGCCCCCTCATGTGTGCTTCACATGGATACCTCACTCGACCCAATCGGCCCACTAGGGGCTTCCCTAGCGCCAAAACGTCTATTTCCATACCCTTTGGCGATCGCGCATGCGCAGAATGACGCTATTTCAACCCAGCACCCAGCCCACCAGATGCCCCTTCACGAATCCTTCACATTGATACCTCACTCAACCCCATCGGACCATTACGGGCTCTCCTAGCTCCAAAACGTTTATTTCCATACCCTTGGTCCACCGCGCATGCGCAGAATGACGCTATTTCAACCCCACACCCAGCCCCTCAGATGCTCCCTTACATAAGCTTCACTTTGATACCTCATACGACCCCATCGGATCATCCATACCCCATACAGGCATTTTCTCGTATAGATTTAATATGCCAATGTTCGAATCAGGGAAGATAATCCGGCATTTTGACAAAAACCACAAAAGTGCATCAAGAGTTACCTCCCCCTAAATTGGAACTTTTCTGTGTTGGGGTAGTTTTGTCAAAATACTCGCTGCTGATTGGCTGTCGCTGTGACGTCACAGAGGTCATATGCAAATTTTTGAGGTCAATGAGACCTTTACCGTCTTTATAACACTACTGACGGTGTTGAAGCCTGGTCAAGGGACGTTCTTTTTCCCTTTCTGCCATTAATTTCTCGTCTCGCCCGGACCTCTTCCACGCTACCATCTATCTTCCGTCTGGAGTTTTTGAACTTGGTCCTCAACAAGGAAGTCCGGGAGTCCTATAGAATGTAATAAACAACAAATCATTATAGTCATTAATTATACTCTCTAAAACAACTGTTTTCTAAAAGTACACTGTTTACACCACTGTAACAAAATTACATATCTACACCATTCAGCCGGAAGTACACAATTTGTGTAATAAACAGATTGTGTAGATGCGCCATTTTGTATGTGTGAGAAAAACTTGTTTTCAAAACTTTTAGTCCGTGAGCTACTAGGGCTCACCTTGCATCCCCCCACTACAGACCGAAACTATGTTTTTTATGTGCTTTAGGACATGTCAAATAAGAAACAATTTGTTAACAGTCGATAAACTGGGGCTCACTACCCTTTTATTCACTTTGAAATTACTCCTGTGTTAATAAGTACAATTTTTGTGACAATAGGGGGTAGGGTTACAAGAATAGTCTTATCTTCCATAATTATTATCCAATCTTTATAATGTTGGCCACATATAATTCAGCATTGATTGCTGCATCGAATATTTACAAGATAATATCACTATTTGTTGGGTATGACGTCACACAGGGACCATACATACAAAAGTAGGAGTAGTAGCGAAAGCGGGCGTTTTGGGGTGGTGAGGGTGTGCTTGAGCGATGAGGGACCATTCTTGGCTCGAATGCGTCGTGTGAGGTGTCAAAGTGAAGCCCTCGGTATGTAGACCACGACTTGAGGGATCTCCACATGATCTGTGACGTCGATGTTGACGTCATCAGTAGGAGTAGTAGCCAAAGTAGGCATCTTGAGGGCTTGAAGGAAGGTTTTTGGGGCAGAGATGGACCATCCGTGGTCTAAATGGACCGTGTGGGGTGTCATCTTTTAACTCTCTGCATGTAGATGACGAATGGTATGGTTTTTGTTGGAAGTCGCATCAGATGGTCCATCTCTACCCCAAAAACCTTCCTTCGCACCCTCAAAATGCCTACTTTGTCTACTACTCCTACTGATGACGTCACCAATGGCGTCACAGATCATGTGAAGATCCCTCAAGCCGTGGTCTACATACCGAGGGCTTCACTTTGACACCTCACATCGAACCAAGAATGGTCCCTCGTCGCTCAAGCACACCCTCACGCACCCCAAAACGCCCGCTTTCGCTACTACTACTTTTGTATGTATGGCCCTGTGTGACGTCATACCCAACAAATAGTGATATTATCTTGTAAATATTCGATGCAGCAATCAATGCTGAATAATATGTGGCCAACATTATAAAGATCGGATAATAATTATGGAAGATAAGACTATTCTTGTAACCCTACCCCCTATTGTCACAAAAATTGTACTTATTAACACAGGAGTAATTTCAAAGTGAATAAAAGGGTAGTGAGTCCCAATTTATCGACTGTTAACAAATTGTTTCTTATTTGACATGTCCTAAAGCACATAAAAACATAGTTTCGGTCTGTAGTGGGGGGGATGCAAGGTGAGCCCTAGGAGCTCACGGACTATTTCTCTGATCATCATCAAATACAGTTGAATGCAGCTTATCAGCCAAAAATAGAAATAAATGTATCAACATTCCCATACATAAAAGATAGATTACTTACATAGCCAGATCCTAAAGTGTCGCGCAAATGAGCATATTTCCCAATCAGTGTTGAAGCGACAAGGACGTAGAATCTGTGTGAAGGATATCTACAAATAGATGGAAACATACATTCATTATATGATGAACTACCTCCTATTTCTCGTGTATTGTGCAGACTGTACTAACATCTACCAAGTTGAAGCTGTCCATAATGTTGGTGAAATAATCTATGTTACAATCTACTGATTCAGAATCGCTGTAAAAGATATGAGCATTCATAAGGGTAATTATACTATCAGGGCGGGAGTACATACAATTGCCGACGAACGCCGTGTTTGATGTCATTTCTGTTGACCGGTATACGTGGAATCCGGTGTTTCAGCTGCCTATCCAATACATGAATAGCCAAACTTCCCGTATTCCATAAACATCAAGAGAATGGGTGAGATACTGGATTGAGCTTGCT
>JAVTVY010048848.1:0-22459 GCA_036873755.1 Hanleya hanleyi
TGCAGGCGATGCATGATGCAGATCACATTATTCATCTCAGCGGACACCGAAAGGAACAAAGTTCCGTTATAAACTGCGACAGAGAATGTTCCCCAGCTCAGAAAACAACACAATGATCAGTGAAATCGTCCTCCGTATGCAGGACGCTAACAAAACGCTAACAAAATGGCTACTGAACACCAAAATTTCCCCGGATAATAAAGTCGTTCAAACCACAGCGCCATCTATTCGCTTTGGTGCAAGGGAGACAACTCGGACTAGACCAATTCGAAGATCATGTCCGCTATATTTAGCCTGAATGGGTATAGGGGTGATCGTTTTTTTTTATGGCTTTTACTATGAGCTATGAGGTTGATCATGTAGAATACGATGGAAAAAATTTGAAAGTACCGCGTAGGCTTGTATATAGATCCATATAGACCCATATACACTCATATACTGGGATATTAGTATGTATCAATCCATACGGGTGGACATGTTGGAGCACTAGTGGCCCGATGGGGTAGAGTGAGGTCTTATTTTAAAAGCTCTCGAGGAAATAAATAAATAAATAAATAAATAAATAAATAATAAAAAAATCAAAAAAATCGGCGAGTAGTAGACGAAGGGAAAATTGGAAAGTATTGACCATGCCCCGGAATACTTCATAGGCATATCACGGCCTTAAGGCCTATGTAAGATGTAATCTACATCACAGTTTAGTAGTATAAAAAGCGCAATTCACCTTGTCCCTTCCAAAGAAATAAAATCGGCTCTATTTTACAGGAGTATATACGCAGGTGACGTGGGTTGTGACGTCACTTCCGGGTTTTCACTTTCGAACATAGAAGAGTTCCAATTTTTTCCCTTAGACGTCCGTATGTTCATCCTCCAAACCCACGAGAGTTCCAATGTTCAACCGCCGGGGTGTTTTCCCGCCCCAGCGCCCCGCAGCGCGTGCGCGCGCGCGCGCGTCATCTCGCGTCATCCCCGGCAGTGCGCGCGCGGACGCGGGTCAAAAGGTCAAAGGGTCACCTCCAGGTCAGACGGTCCAATGTCCAATGAGACAATGTTGCGGTATCGCTATAGTCAGAGCTTGAGCACAAAAAAGGGGATTCTAGATGAACCTGGGAAAGATGGGCAGTTCCATGTGGACCAATCAGCGGTCGAGAAAAAGAGCCAATCAGCGGTCGAGAAAAAGAACCAATCAGCGGTCGAACAATCAGCCAATCGAATTGGGGTATTCACGGTGTGCTTTCGCTGACGTCCGCGCCTACATCTGGGTTCTTGTACACGCGGGTAATGTTTTTCTGGACATGGATGGGTTACCTTTGGCTCCATTCTAGGCCACTGATTGGCTAATAGAACTTATAGTCATAATCTATACGTGTTGGACGAGTCTCTTCACTCACCGTATACACGTACCTCAATGAAATGCCCGCTCTAAACCTAGACCAAAGACACGTACTTGGTCTGTAGGCTGATTTCATTGGCTCTCTATTTTTACTATAGTGCTCTTGCATTCTAACCTTGATGGGTTACCTAGAACTTATAGTCATCAACATAATCTATACGTGTTGGACAGTCTTTTCACTCACCGTATACACGTACCTCAATGAAATGCTCGCTCCAAACCTAGACCAAAAACACGTACTTGGTCTGTGGGCTGATTTCATTGGCTCTCTATTTTTACTATAGTGCTCTTGCATTCTAAACTTGATGGGTTACATTTTGGTCCCATCCTACACCACTGATTTCAGTTTGACTGAATCTCCGCATTGGGCATTAATGCATCAGGAATAAAACACACAAGGCAGGGTTTTTTGGTGAGATCTCATTTTTTTTATTCATTGAACAACAACAACGTGAGAACAACCACGTGAAAACTCAAGCCCAGAACAAGGGGCTTGTCATTAACTGAAGCCCAGAACAAGGGGGTTGTCATTAACTGAAGCCCAGAACAAGGGGCTTGTCATTAACTGAAGCCCAGAACAGCGGGCGTATGTACATTGAAATAATTCAAGCCCAGAACGGGGCTTGTACATTGAAATGATGGGCGGCCCAGTCATAGACGAGTACATCGCGGTCCTCGGCCTGGGGTACTCGTCAAACATCTGTACGATGGTAGATAAGGGTCTTCCCCGGCATCGATGGTACAGGTAAAACAAGCACTATTGTCCGCACACGCCACTGGTCAGGCTTTGCAACGTTTGACTGTTCCAACACCACGTCTCTGTGCCTTGATCCATGAAGTCTGTTAAATCGGGATGGTGGGGTGGCAGACCGTACGGGTCAAAGTATTCCCCCTGCTCTTCTGTCAAGTACACGGCCACCCAGTGTTCACCGGGTCGATCCATCAGGTCCGTGTTGAGAACGTAAGCAGCCGGATACATACGGTCTAATGGAAACACATCTCGGGCGAACACCCCTTGAAAGACCCTACGTGTCTCTGGGTCATTCTCCAGCACGGTGGTTATCTGGTCTGTATCCATGTTGGGTGGAGAAGTCACACAGGACGTTGCGCGCCTTGTCCACTTGAATGATGTTGTCAAACTCGGCGTAGCAGATCACATTGACGGTGGTCGGCAGGGCTCGTGCAAAGTGGATTTCCAACCGTAAATTACCTTGCTTGGTCAGGGCCAGCTGATGGTCGTTCTCTAAGGTGGGGGTCAGATCGAAACAGAACAACGTGTATCCGTTCGCGTAGTCCTCCCGACTGATCATATTCCCTTCGTCCTGGTTTATTTGACCGGTGGCTGTAAACAGGCTCTGATAGGCTCGAATGAAATTCCTCCGCCCAAGTTCGGTGTTAAGGCCGTGGCTGGCACCTGTTGTCCATCCACATGCAGGGCTACAAAATTGATGCCGAAATGTTGAAAGTCAAACGGGTTCTCTGGGTAGGCTCCGCTGAAACTGGTATTTTCCACACAGGCCAGGATCAATCGCTTGGGTAGTTCCCCCAGGAACAGGTTTTCTTTGTTGGCGCCCATATTTCCAGCAGGCACAGAGAACACTTTGGTTTGCACACGTCGCATAGGGTACTGGGCTGGTTTTGTTTCCAAGGCTTCCATATGTCCCAATTGAACGGCTGGATTCGGTTTCACTTTTCGGACATACAGGACTGCGTCTTGGATGACAATCTTATAGTCCGCTGCATGCCCCTCTACGTTAGTGGCCATTAAGGCGAAGGTCGGAGGCGCCCGTATCAGTCGAATTTTGATAGGGATCTTGTTCAAGAGGTACCGGTCTTGCATGAACATGTCTGCATGCAGTCGACCCATCATATCCACCGAGGCACTGTTCGCAGTGAAAGCCTTCCGTTTGTTATATCCCCCATTGTCCGCCGTGTCCATGTGCTCGGCCGTGTCCCTGTAGAATAAAGCGGTTGTCAGCTGAGATTTTTAGCCTCTCGGCCATACGACAACAGTGTCTCGATGTAGGCTCGATAGGGGTACGTGTTGGTGGAGTCACTGATCAGTTTGTCGCTGAGAAAAATATCCACCTGCTGAAACATCGAGTGCAGCCAGAGATTCGTCGGGCCCACCGTTGCTTGGTCAACGATTCTGGTGCCATCCCCACTGACCACCTTGGCTTTCACATACAAGTATGTATGGGCTAAATCCACATAGGCCGTATCCGCATTACTGATGATGAACTCGATGGGCCCGGTTTCGTTGATGCTGGAGAGCGGGAGATGCTCCACCCATAATCCTTGTTCGACACTGGTTTGTGTGGGCGGCACGGTCCACCAATCAAATTCACTGTTGGTGGAGGGGCAGGACTCGGCGTGGATTAAGGCCATGTTTTAAGAAAAGATATCCCGGGTCTTCTTGGATGTGCGTCGTCGCTGGGTCGGTCGTCGACTGGTGCGTGATCTCGGTGGGGCAGCTCTTTTATTCCCCACGGTGCGTTGTGCTTTGGCCACCAAGACGCCTCCCGCTTCTTTGGCCCGTCGTTTCAAGGCTTGTCGGGGTGCCGTACCCCCAAGACATCACCGGCCACTTGCAGTCCACTGCGTACCGCTTGTTTGCCGATTGCTTTCACACCCCGCGTCACCAAGGGCAGGAACGTTTTCACAATGCTGCCGAGTATGTTCCCCAGACCATGTCCTCGTTGCATGCGTGCACCGCTAAAGACCGGAAAGCCATCCCCGGCCTGTTGGGCATAATAGTCGGCATAGCTGCGTGCATCGCACTCGTAAGGTACTTTCATTATGCAAAGTGGGGAGCACGTGCTTGTCGAAAATGAAGTGTCAGCACCACTTTTTCTCGTTCGAATGCCACCGCTCGTCCCGTGTCATCTCTTATATCCACCGTGATCGTGTTGATGTCGGTATGTCGTACGGGCAGGTACATGATATGGTTGAAACTGTGGGTGACTTGATCGCCATACGTCTTTTTAATGGGGACCACCCGTAACAGAGGTGTGTTGATATCGCCCACGATGTGGTTGTCCACCACGTCCGAGTAGACATAGAGTCCGTACATACCCGACTTCATATCCATCGGCATCTCGCCATGGTGTTGGGTGGGACCAGCGAACGTCTGTAGATCGAAACCCAGCATTTGCTGTAGTGTAGGACTGAGTTTCACATTCACGGTATCGGTGAGGGTAAGCTGTGCCTTGTCGTTGTGTACGTTGACATCGAAGAGCACGTTTCTCTTGAAGCGCAAGGCTATCAGGCGTGCTGCACTATCCGTCACCCCCCGTAGCGCCTTATCATGCATCAGTCTTGACAGCCCACCCATGAACTCTTTGGGGGTATCGTATTGGCCTTCGGACAGGGTGAGTCGGGTGTTTTTGCCTTCGTAGGTCACTTCGTACCACACTTCATTGGCTCGCACGTTGTACCACGAGTAAGGGTATTGGACATCCACGAGGGCACATTCCCAGCGTCCAGGTAAATGTAACGGTTGCGGTAACTGGGTGACGTACTTGGCCACAGTGTTGTCAGGAAACACATCCAGCGAACTGTTACTGGGTAGGGTCAGGTAAAACATGGCGACTGAGCTGTCCTGCTGCTGCTGTTGGTTTTAATAGGTCTTCCATGCCTTGGGCGGTTGTGTGCGGCGTCGTGTTCGTCGCGGTGACTTGCTACGTGTCACGGCTCTGGAGATGTGGGGTGTCTTGATCAAGGGTGTTTTTTTATAGGCGCGAAAAGAAAGTGCCCGTTGTGGTGGTGTTTTGGGGGGTGACTCCGGTTCCCATTCGACTACCCAAGAAGGTAGTGGGCCACTCGGTGATTGCTGGGTTTGCTGCATAAAGGCCCAGCGGTGGGGGTTCCCCACCAATTCCTGTGGTACATGCATGTCTTTCAAGCCTTGAGCGAAGACCTCCCATCCTCGAGGATCGGTGTGCGATCTGCGTTGACGCATCAGATCATTCGCTAAATCCGTCATGTGGGTGCCGGGGACCACCTGATTCTGTACCAGGAGTTCGCCTTTATCATTCCAAGTCATGTTAGGATTCTGTTTCATCCGTTGTAATACCAGGCCAGCTTGTTTCTTGGACGAGGCAGGTACACTCTTCAGCACTTCGTCTTCCACCCACTGTGGGGCTGTGGGGGCTACCTCACCCGGCTGTTGGAGCGGTGCTGAGGTCAGCGGTCTGTCACGTGGTGGTGGTGGTGGTGGTGGTGGTGGTGGTGCTGTTGCTGGGGTAGACGGGGTTTTGTATTGGTCCATGAACGTCATGTACCGTTGAAGCGTCTCATTGTACCGTTGTACTTTCTCACTGTCGCTTAACCCCGGTCTCTGTAAGATCTGTTGCATCTCTCCATCAAGGCTGTTTATGGTCTTCACCGTAGGTGGGACAGGGTAGGGTGATTGGAGGTTTTGCAGGAACCGTGGTTCGACGAGGACCATTTTTTTCGTGTGGTTCATTGTCGGCCGAAGATTCCACCCAATACTGGACCCAACACGGAAGCGGCCAACGGTGCTAAGATGGCCCCGAGAAAGCCGCCTTTCTGTAACACCTTTTTCTTTTGTGTTTGAGGAACCCGCTTGTGGACTAGGGTTCGGAGACCTGTCTTATGCTTGGCCAACTTGGTCTTCTGAGCCGGAGTCAGTGGTATGTTGCCTTTTAACAGGTTGTACCCGATCTCGCACAGACAGCGTACAAGGTCAGGGTCCGCACCGCGTACAATGGTTCGGACTAACTCGGGTGGGGCCGTCTTCAATACACGGAGCGTGGGAGCGTGCTTCCGTACTCGCGCCGACATCCTGTACAACTAATGCTAGAACCCACAACTCTGCCCTTTTTATCCACCTCACAGACAAAGTCAACCCTGCTGTGGTATTCATTCTTTTTATTATTCCCCATCATCAAACACACAGACCCCAGCTGGGGGCGCCACTGTGGGTTTGTTTAGATTATTTTTGCATGTACACGTGATGGGTCTCTCCGGGAAAGATGCCGGTCCGTAGTCGAAGGTGGTCGGGGGTGGCTTGCTTGAGGTCGAAGAGCATATACCCGTGCTGAGGGGTTGTGGCATCTTTGAAGGCTTCCAACGCAAGCGGTGTGCGGCCGGGATACATCTGTCTCGCCAGGTGCAGCAGTTGAGTGGTATCTCTCGGGTTTTTGAAGACCGCCAGGTAGTGGGCATTTAAGCTGATATTCCGATGTTCTTTGTTTTTACTGAACAGATTCTGCACAATGTAGATGATGCTGAGCCGTCGATGATGGCTGCCTTTGGAAAAGAGTTGGGTGACCCGTGCATCCGTCTCCGCCATGAGATCATCCACAGCCACCAAGGTGTCGGGTTCCAAATCGGCCAGGTTGGGTAGGCCTTCCACGAACGTGATGTGGGGCATTGCTGCATACGCTTCCTGCCATTCTCCGTAACACCACACGACTCGGGCAATGGGTGGAGTGATCATGCTGTCGGCGTGTTGAAGGAGCTTCCTGACGAAGAGCGTTTTGCCGGAGCCCGTCGGTCCTGCGATGACGCAGGTGAAGGGATGTTGCCACCGAGGGTCCATGGTTTGAGGTCTATCCGTTGTCGTGGTAACCCGCTCTTGTAAATTTCGTACGAGTGAACTGGAGTGGTGGCGGGTACAACGTCGGTCGTCGTTGTCTGTTCACGTTCAGATATGGTGCTGGGGGTGGGTACAACGTGGGTGGACGGTTCACTGTGAGGGATGAAATCCGGTGGGTCTTGAGACGTAGTAGGTGTACTTGGTGTAAGTGTAGAGCTCGACGTGGCTTGTACGCCGTGTGTGGTGGTGGTGGTGGTGGTGACTGGGCTCGATACGACTGGTGCTCTCTGTAGACCCGTTTCACTGATGGCTGGTGTTCTCAGTTGGTTAAGTAACGTACTGACATAGGCTACGTCGTAAAACACACCTCCGTACAACACACTCAGCAGGGTTAGCAATAGCACCCCAAAGCCCACTTGCGCTTTGCGCGTTTTGCGAGACGCTGTCTTCGGAAGCAGCTGCTGTTGGTCCATAGCACTGGGGTCGGACGTGGAATGAAGGAGGACGGCAGTGGTGTCTGGTTTTATAGTCGTTTCACCTGGTTGGCCGCGACCCAGGAATTGAAGGAACTGGGCCAGCCTTGCCATTTCACGAAATGAAACAGTTTGCCCCGTCGACGTTCCGTTTTCAAAATCTGCTCCACCGTGTAGTAGTCTTGCTGTGTTTTTACAACAGGCTGTAATTCCGTGTCGTAAAACGTCCCCAGCAACGTTTCGCCTTGGAGATCTTCAAGTTCATAGACTCGCCGCTGTCGGGGTAGGCGCCGTTTAATCAGGAAGTGCTCATCGCTCCAGTTGGGCAAGTAACTTTTCTCGAACTTGCCCTTGACTTTACTGATCCGTACAGGGTCGCCGACCTTGTACACCGCCTTCGTCGTTCGCTGCGATGGCCTGACTTGGGCTTCATTGCGTTGGGTCACGGTAATGGGGGCTCTCTCTATACTTCGATGATAGGCTCGATTGTAACCCCTCACCAGTTTCGGGAGAACATCGATGTACCACCTTGTATTCTTATAGGTGAAATATTTATACATGCGGCCTTTGAATGTCCTGTTGAACCTCTCCACCACGGAAGCCTTGGTCTCGTTGTACGTATGGAAGAAAAACACCTTCTGTTTCTTGAAAAAGGCTTGGAACGGTCTGTTGAGGAATTCCGTGCCTTCGTCGGTTTGCAAATACAAAGGTTTGCGCCCAGTCTTGAAGATGTCTTTGAACGCCGCTATGAGATTTGCCCCCGTTTTCGTCCGGATGGGTACCACCCACGCATACTTGGATAGGATATCGATGCACGTCAAGATATACCGATTCTCATCGTTGTGTTTGGCAAAGGCGCTCATATCGACCAAATCCGCTTGCCATTGGGCATCTATTCCTCCCACGATGACCCGGTTTCGTAGAAAATGGCGACGGACAGATCGATGTAAGGTATAGGTGTCTTGTCTTCTTAACCAATCTCGGACTTGGGCACGTTGTACCCCCTGGGGGTTGGCCGCTCGATAGAGAGCCGACAATGCACTATAGGCCGCCGGACTGTCGGGACTGTAGTATAAGTTATCCAACACCTTCTCCCAGCGCTTCATGGTGACAAAATGATGATGGACCCTGGCTCTATCGTTTATTTATAACGGGTATATCTTGGGCCTGAGTTTCTTTCTGATTTTCTTCGTGGACTTACACAGTGGCCATGGTCAATGACCAGTCCAACTCGTCTGATGACCGCTTGATAAGCACTTCATCCACATCCACCACGGCATCTTCCAATGCAGACCATAGATCAGGGTGAAGGGTAAAATGCATTGTACCTCCATTTAGCCGAGCCAATTGAGCAAAGAAAGGGCCGCGTCGGATGTGCACATCGTGACACAAGTGGATGAGGTCGCCGTCCAGTTCACCAGACAACACCCGTTTGAATTTGGTCCAGCCCTCCCGGGACAGACGAATGTGAGCCGGGCACGGTTGTGTAGGGTCCGCATCACAGATGTCTCCCACCTCCTCAATGATATCGACCTTATCCGCATACACGTGCAGGAAAACCTCGGGGGTCAAGCTGAAATACGCCAGTACTATATGCTCCGTCATGGTCAGTACGTGAATGGTACCAGATTTCACTGTCTCTCGTATTTATAGGGAGAACCCGTGAGATCAAAGGATCAGGTGGTCATGTCATTGGGCTGACTGAGTGTAGCGGGGTAATCAATGGCATCGTCGTCGGGTTCATGTAGTTGTTCATGGGGTTCAGCCGCCGCGTCTTCCATAGCACGAACCCACGCTAATTGGTCGGGTGATCGGTCGTCCGGTATAAATAACTGGTCCACCAGAGGGCCTATTTTCTCCAAGGCTGACCACAGAGAGGGAGTTAGGAGGAAACTTCGAGCCGGCTCTTGGTAGCGTCCCACCCGTGGGTAGGGCGCAGTATGGTATACGTAGTTGGCCTTGTCCAGGTGGATCAGGTGTCCGTCTAACTCTCCGCTCAACACCCGTTTAAACTTAGTCCACCCATCACGCGGTAGTGTCACCGTATTCGATAAAGTCTCAGGGGACGCCCTCCAATCCCCGCCACTATCTTCCACCAGAGTCACATAATCTTCATAAACGTATAATCCCACCTGGTAAGGTGTAAGGGGGAGGATGGCTTGGAGTGATGACATGCTTCCTCTCAATGTCGAACGGAGAATGACACACACTCTGTCTGACCCTGGTATTTATAGTGTCAATACCACAGCGCCAGGGTGAATAGGGCACAGACTAGTATGAAGCCAACCAGCCGGCGCTGGTTCCGGCGTGAGCGCTCCTGGTCCATAGCGCGAGCATCAAGGATGGCTGTCATAGTCCAGTAGTGGTGAGTGATGGCACGCCTCTCCATCGAGTGCACTCTGTGGAGGACCGCTTCTGTGAACTCGTTCAGGATCTGGCGTCGTCCTTCGTTGTCGTCGCCATCTGCAAACATGGACCGGACCACTGCTCGGTAACCCGTGAATGAATTCACCACGGTGGCATACTGTAAAATGCGAGTCGCATGGGGCTGGGTCTCCGCCATGGCTCTGTAGAAATGAAGGTGTGGGATCCAGAGGGACGTGTTTTATAGACCAGATGTAGCTCTACGGGTATAGTCCGTGATACGTACTATTCTGATGAGTTAGTCCAAAAAAAGGGAGCAACAACAACAACAACAACAACACAGATTACAGATCAATCCTTTTATTATGCGTGAACAACATAGAAATGCATGTACTGACCTGTCTGTGGGAGGTTTCCCACAATGGCGTTCACCTTCGCGTCTTTTCGTGTACGTCCGTGTCTTTTCGTTAAAGTCCGTGTATCTTCGGTAAAGTCCGTAGGCATTGGGCAAGGAAGCTTTTTCCCGAGACCGAATCACCGCCAGACATGACTGCATCACCGCGGATGAATACATTCTTGCACTCACTCACACCACAGGTCGAGTGAGGTATCAAATTGAAGCATAGGTGAAGGAGCATTTAATGGACTGGGTGTGGAGTTGACATATCGATAAAAAATGGATATGACCTTGAACTGATCACGTGACCTCCCCGTGAGGGAAAAACCCCAGAACCAAGTCAGTACATGCATCCCATAGTCCCAGGTCACGCCCGATTCACGCAGACCGGAAGTGACGTCATACACCTGCGCACAACCGTGATGGAAAAAACCCAGAACCAAGTCAGGACATGCATTCCACACAGGCAGAATGCAGGCAGGCAGACAGGAAGGCAGGCAGGTAGGAGGGCTGGCTGGCTGGCTGGCTGATCAAGTCAGGTCAGGTAAGTCAGATTGAATACACCCCTTTCCCTAAAAATCGACTCCTTTTATACATTTTACTACTCGCGGCCATCTTGTACCCACCTCCCACATCTCACTGACACTGGCGGCCATCTTGTACCCACCTCCCACATCTTCACACTGGCGGCCATCTTGTACCCACCTCCCACATCTCACTCACACTGGCGGCCATCTTGTACCCACCTCCCACATCTTCCACTCACTGGCGGCCATCTTGTACCCACCTCCCACATGTCACTCACACTGGCGGCCATCTTGTACCCACCTCCCACATCTCGCTCACACTGGCGGCCATCTTGTACCCACCTCCCACATCATGACACTCGCGGCCATCTTGTACCCACCTCCCACATCTTGCACTCACTCACACTCGCGGCCATCTTGTATCCACCTCCCACACATGACACTCGCGGCCATCTTGTACCCACCTCCCACACATCACGCATGCGCACAAACACACTTATGACGTCACACAAGGTTCTGCGCATGCGCAGTGAAGCGCTATCTCATCAATTTAGCCTTTGTATACTACTTAGCTCGGTTAGAAGATAGGAGTGGGACACTCTTAGCAATCGGACATTCTTAGCCTCCACACCGGTCCAATACGGGGAAAACAGGGCCAATACGAGGGAAAACAGCCTGGTCAATACGGCCTGAGCTAATATGACTTTCAACATGGCGACGTTGACAATGAACAATCCTCGATTCGTGATCCGAATGATGTCACTGTATTCTCAGACGTCGATTAGCTTTTACATGTACCGGGAGACAAACCTTGAAATCAATTGTGGTGAGTCATGCTGAAATGAACTATATTGACGCGAGTACCTCGACTTGCCAAACACAAGCAGACGACAAAACAGCAACCATCATTTCTTAAAAGATGAATTCTGATTAAAATTATGTAAAATATATATTTTTAATAAAAAGGTAAAAGTCAAACGAAATTGAATTATTGTTTGTTACAAGCATTCTTTCTATGAACGTCCCTCTCTTCGCAACCCTCTACTTTGAGGAACTGAAACGCGAACAGAAAGTCAAACAGAAACTGACCAACCGTGATGCTATATTTACTACTGCCATTTCACTCACCAGGCTAAGATGGCCCACATTCTTCCTATCGCCAAGGTGTACGAAAAGGATGGATCAATAAACTCTTTATACAAGTAAAACGTCTCGTAAGCGGAGTGATACAGAGGATAAGATAAAATAGGCCATTTTTTCTGCAAAGTAAACAGTAAGTGCTGAGTCTATTGTTAGCCATAGAAAATATTTAATTTGTTAATTGAATAACGATTTTTGCTTTGATTTTCTTGGTAAAGATGACTGTACTATAGCCAAATGTCAAAATAAGATTTTTGCTGCACCCCCCTGTGAGTAAAGGTTTGGTATGTTTTTATGAAAGATATGCCCTTCTAGTACCAGGAAAACCATGTTTGCCATCTTGCATCACAGTTAGAGCTGAGATATAGACGTTTAAAAAGGTTCCTCTGAAGAAAATGTCACGATTTATGGAGAGGGGGTAGGGTACCGAAACTCTAGAATTGTTAATTGTAGGTCGATTTGCTTTCCTGTAGTGTAGATTTAGGCACAATTAAACAGAGATCATGCTTATTTATAAAAATGATCATTTGAACAAATTGTTATGCTTTTGCAGGGGGTCGTTTCCAAATTTCAATAAAATACGTTATATTTAGCTTAAAATTAATTCCAAAGTTTTTTTACAGGGCATAGATGTCAAGTATATCTGCAGAATATATGCAGATCAATTCAACTGGATACGGAGAGCTACAGGGGAGCAATTCAGCATTCTAGAATGATAACTTTTCTAAAAAGTCACACTATAAACATAGGTGTGTGCAAATGCAGAAATTTCAGTTCAACTTGTAACGTGCACCTGTACGATCTGATATGGTCTCATACCCAAAATATCAAAAAATTACAATCCTAACGGCATACAAATCTAATTAAAACGATTTTGTCACATTTCAGTGATTTCAAAGGAACAATTAAACTTAGGAGCCATCTCATAATTCCGATAATTACTATGCGTTTGGAACCCAGCATACAGGGCAAATAGGGATAAATTAAGCTAAGGGAGCTTCTTGAAATTAGGAACCCTGGTTCCCTGGTAGGGATGGCATATGCTGGTTATTCAAATGGGATACACCATGCCCAGTTTGGTGTTCTGATCTGGATGGCTTAGAGTTCCAGTTAGGCCAATCCCCCCCATGCTGCTGCATGGTATGGCATAAGCCATCCTTTGTCTACCGAGTTCCAAACTGTATGGTTTCCTAGGAGTTCCAACACGGCGCACCATGCCACTCTGTTTGGAATGCCTTATGCCAGTTCCTAGTATGCTCCAATTTCAAGAAGCTCCCCAACACCATGCTAATAATTAAGAGATCATTTCTAAAAATCATTTTAGCAATGCAGTCCTTCAAAAAAAACCCTGCACATAATCTTACCAAATTATACCAATTAATTACGCTTTACACAAACTTACATATAAATCGGTACATTTCTTTAGTTAAATAAGTCAGTTTGTTTTAAACAAACATAACCTACAATGAAATTAAACTTAGAATTTCACGAGTCATTAACATAAAAAACCAAAAATATGTCAACTAAATTTAAAATATTTACAAAGCTGATAAACCAACGATGATCAAATGTCCTTAGTGGTTTATTTCAGAGCCAGATACTGATAGCACACATAATGCTTAACACGAGGATATATTCATTCAACACTCATCGTAGGACCATGAAACAGAACAAACGTGATTCTTGGGAAAATTATGTTTCTAAGATCAATACACATACTCCTATAACAAAAGTTTGGAATATGATCCAAGGAATAAAAGGTAAAAGCTCCAAGTCTAGCGTTCATCATCTCAACGATGGAAATCAGGTGTAGAGATTGCAAATAATCTAGGCGAAAAAATTGCCAAAAACTCTTCGTCAGATAATTATGTACCTAAATTTCAAAAAAGTTTCCAGAAAAGAGAAGAGAACAATGAAATTAAATTCCCCTCCGGTAAACATGAAGGCTATAACGCTATGTTTACAATTGAGGAACTTCATGTTTCTCTCTGGAAAGTTAACGGTTTTGCTGTAGGCCCTGATAATATCCATTATCAACTTTTGAAAAATGTACCCGAATCTTCTCTAGGAATTCTATTACGCATATTCAACAGACTTTGGTCAAGAGAAGACTTTCCACCGTCAGGGCATAATGCTATCGTTATACCAGTAGCAAAGCCTGTCCGACTTTGGTCAAGAGAAGACTTTCCACCGTCATGGCATAATGCCATCGTTATGCCAGTATCAAAGCCTGGCCGTAACCATACAGACCCTGGTAAGTATCGTCCGATTTCACTGACTAGCGGTGTTTGTAAAACAATGGAACACATGATAAATGATCGCCTTGTTTGGTACCTAGAAACTGAATGCTTTCGCCAAGAATGAACATGTAGTTTCCATCTTTTTTTATTAAGAAAAAACCTATGATAGTACATGGAAATACGGGATTCTAAAAGACCTTCACACTATGGGATTAAAGGGCCATTTACCCATTTTCATATTCAACTTTTTGAATGATAGACAATTCCAAGTTCGGTTGGGTACAACCATGTCTGATCATTTCAACCAAGATCAAGATGTCTCACAGGGCAGTATTTTGTCTACTACTCTGTTTAGTATCAAGATCAACAGCTTAGCGGAATTGATGGTTCACACTTTGTGGACGATTTCAACATTTCGTGCAGTGGGAAATGTATACGCAATATGGAGAGAACATTACAAATTTTCTGAATTGAATTCAGAAATGGTGTTTAGAAAATGGCTTCAAATTCTCCAGAATTAAGACAAATTGTATACACTTCTGCAGGAAATATTTCCAGCACAAAGATCCAGTACTAACATTAGAGGATGGAACTGAGATTAAAGTAGTAAAAGAGGTCAGATTCTTAGGAATGTTGTTCTTAGGAAATTGCTTGAAAGCTAAGTGCACGAAAGCTCTTGATTTGCTGAAGGTAGTTGCCAACCATAAGTGGGGAGGAGATCAGCAAACACTTCTCCATTTACATCGATCACTTGTTCGTCCCAAACTTGAGTATGGCTCTATTGTTTACAACGGTGCAAGCAAGTCAAACTTGGCAAAGCTAGATCCTATTCTCCATCAAGGATTAAGACTTTGCCTTGGAGCGTTCAGAACATCCCCTAAAGAAAGTTTGTATGTCGAAGCAGATGAATTTCCTTTAGAACTTCGAAGAATTAAACTATCACTGCAATATATCACAAAATTGCGATCAAATCACTCGAATCCTGCATATAACTGTGTTTTTAAACCTCAGTTCGTGGATCTCTATTTGAAGAAACCCTGCATTAATCCACCGCTTGGAATTCGTATGAAACCACGCATTGTAGCAGCTGGTATTAACCTTCGTCAAATTTTACCTAACAAGCTCTTACCAATTCCACCATGGCAGTTAGCTCAACCAGAAGTAGATATTTCTCTAACGAAATATAAAAAGCCAGCTATTGTATACACAAGAATTTGGCCTACTGAGAGAGAAATACAGATCGCATAAGGCTATTTATACAGACAGTTCTAAAGATGGTGAGAGAGTGGCACGTGCCAAAACTAAAACCTGTCGACTACCAGGTGAAAGTTCGATATTCAGTGCAGAGCCAAAAGCCATATTGTTGGCTTTAGAAGGTATTGAGTCCAGTAAAAGGAAAACATATATCATATTCTCAGATTCACTGTCATGCCTCCAAGCGATTAAAAGTGGAACTTCGACTCATCCTACCATCTTGAGTATTCTACAACTACTGTAGATTTGATCAACAGATTGATATTGTGTTCTGTTGGTTGCTTAGTCACGTTGGCCTCATAGGTAATACTGAGGCTGATATGGTGGCTATGGCAGCCCTAGATGACGAGGTTGATCCTGTTGGAATCCCATATAGCGATTTCAGACCCTCTATCTGTACTTCATGCAGGGCCATAATGGAAATTAGTTCTCGAACTAATTGTGTAACCCTGGATAAATAAAGTTTCTATCTATCTATCTATCTATCTACTTATGTGAGACGGCTGTTTTAATCTTTATGGGATGCTGTGAATAATAACAAACTTCAGGAGTTCAAAAAAACTGTAGGCTATACTCATCTGAACAGCCAGAAACGTTTCGACCAAACCATGACCAGGCGATGTAGAATCGGCCATACACGATTAACTCACGAACATTTACTAAAATGGTGCCGGTGCCAAGGTGTATTCCATGCCATGACGATCTATATATTCATCTGTGGCCACAAACAACAGCGCTATTTTTTCATTTTTTCTTGTTCGGATTATTTGCTCTTGACAGCGCTGAGATCAACTTTAAGCCCGGCGCACACGAGAGATGTCAGCTGAGCTAACAGCCTCAATTGCCTGTCAGCTCAGGGGCCAGCTTTCGTGTGGTTTCAGCGCACACGGTGAGCAAAAGTTTCACGAAATTGATTTCAGTTTCCTCATAACGTCTTCTTCAAGACCATTTTGAAGAGTCGTGCGTATGAATCGCGTGAAAATAACATGCGACTCATTGGCCGGTCCAATAAAACTGCTGAGCTGTTGGCTTGCGTTCGTCGCACACGCTGAGGATTTGGCCTCGCGAGGCGAAATTATCAAACAAGTTTGATATCTTTTTCCCGGCCTCGCGAGGTCAAAAACTCACCAAAAAACTGCCCGCACACGAGAGCTAGCCCCTGAGCTGACAGGCAATTGAGGAAGTCAGCTAAGCTGATAGCTCTCGTGTGCGCCTGGCTTAACATAATGAATATCTGATCATGCACTGATTTACCCCCGGGTATTTTAATCGGGAAACTGTTCATTTCTAAGTTATGCAGTAAACAGACGAGTTGTTTACCAGTTGGATGGTTGTCGATCTTTACGTTTGCAAAATAATTTAAAAAATAATAGACATCTGAAAAAGTTGGGGGGGGGGGCTACAGCTCCGCGGCCCCTGTCAGTGGTTTTGCTGAGATGTCCGACATGGCTGAAAATTTCAGGCATAGCTCTCCATACCCCGTCACACTATTATAAGTCAATTTGGCTTGAAACTATCCAGACGCGTTCACTACAAAAATACTTTTTATTTCACTATATGAGAAAAATGATGAATTTATCCGATATTTGGATACGGCCCCTCAGCAATGCCATCGTTTATTCGCCAATGATTTTTTTTTGGTATTATGTAGGATGTCTGGTTACTGTCGATCACATGTATGATAAAATATAGCACATTGACTAACAAATGACAAAGTTATGGAAATTTTAGTACGCCTACCTCATTCTTTTAATTCACTAAGTTTTTTCCAGAGCCACCTCTTCAAACCCCGAAATTTCAGCTCTGGCCGTGATACAAAATGGCAAACATGGTTTTCCTGGTATTAGAAAGGTATATCTCTCAAAAAAATATGCTAAACCTTTACTCACAGGGGGGTGCAGTAAAAATCGATTTTAAGCCTCTATTGAGAATTGGCTACTAGACTATACTTGCTACCTGATCGCCATCATGATGCCATCGTCTTAACATACTGTTATTGTGCTCGTTATGCTATTTGAAAAGGTTTGATGAAGCAGAAATCAGAATCGTGTGAGAATGTTGGCAATTTCCACTTTTTCTAAACTGTTTTCTTCATCATTGACATTTCTCGTAATCTCCATATATTAAGCCAGAACATGAACTTGTGTCATAATAACCAGTGATTCAGAATCATATATGATTACAATTGTAACGACAATATCAGGAACAAACAGATTATAGAACAGCTGACGATGGCTAATATAGAGCATGAAGCGATCTAAAGATGATGATGTCGTCAATATAAACTAACCTGATCATAGGTGTACCAAAAGTCTGTAGATGGTACACCCGCTCTTTGATAAAACGCGGCCATGTCACTACCCGATCCTAAGGAATAGTACACACTGGAGAGAAGAAATAGCAATAGTACAGTGAAATCTGTGAACACCGACACCTGGGTAAACCGACCTACCTCTAAATACTGACACTATCCAAGGGACCATCATGTAATCTACCATGGTGATGAATGAATTGAGTTTTCATATTTTCACGTAAATTCATGGAAATCAATACAACACTTTTTTTTATTCCTCGACTCCGTAACACAATTATAACAAAACAATATAAAAGACAGTTGATACAGAGACAAAGTCTGTTACTGTTGCAATATAGTTTTTGTGAAAAGAAGATAGAACTAAGTATACTCAGCTGGGTTTGGGATTGATCTGTTCGTTCCTATATATGTACATATTGTGTATGTACATTGGTATTTTAGCATGTTCTGATGGAGGGTTGAACAGAATTTGTATAAACTTTTCCTTGTCCATTGCTGATGTGGCATTATCCTGTATTTGTAGGAGATCAGATAATGGTTTTCTTTTAATACAGAGACTAGGACATCCGAATAAAAAGTGTTTTTCGTCTTCTGTTTTTTTTTTGTATTACAGAGTCTACAGTATCGTTCGTCCCTGGGGAGATCATAGTACCGCCCAGTCTCTATTTCCAGTTTGTGTGTACTTGTTCTAACCTTGCTAATTGTTTGTTTATGTTTGATGTTTTCTATTTCGTAAAGGTATGATTGTAGTGTCCGAGGAGTGTGAGCTTGCCAGAATATTGGTTTTGATTCAGGTGTCTAAAAAATACACGGACCTTTGAAACTAATGAAAATAAGTTTTCGAAACACACGTTGTGAGACCCGATTTTATGACCAACTGCAATCGACGAAGCGTTATTGTGTTTACATACCTTGGTTCCGTATTAGGATCAGATTTATCTTTTGGTAAACGCTTCCTCCATACATCATAAAGAGTCTTTTCATCGCTCTCAGAGTCTGGGTTAGCAACCTACAAATAAATACAGGAGACAGGTTTTAGCACCAATAATCTAAATGCCTTTTCCGCGTGAAACTTTTAGCAGAAAAATACAAATATATACAATAAATGTAGTTTCTGGACAGAGGATCTATCAACGATTTCATGGATGCCAACAAGACGTAATGAAAGTCGATTCATTAAGTAACATCGGTTAAAAGGCTATAATCGTTCAGTCAGTGGAGAACGTCACAGTTATTCCCAGCAACTCTTCCATTACTAGATGTTCTGAGGTAAAACAGAATATTCGTGCTCAGAATATTGAAGACAATGAATCGAGAGAATTTTCTCACCTTCTTCGTTGCCGAATAGATAGGGTCTTGTAGTAAAGGACTAGTTCCCACGGCGAGAATATCCGTGAAATCCACAGCATAGTCAACGTTAAGGTATGCCACACCTCTCTCATATATCACCTTCATGTGCTCCTAAAAGTCCATTACATTGTCAACTCCATAAAACTCTACCATTTGGGCTACATATATCTTTATTTCTATTCCATACAAGCAATGTGCTTTGCCACAACAAGCTACCTGCAATTTCGATGAATGTTATACGTGAGATTGTAACTAACATGATTATATCCATCGGGATAATCAGTCTATAGAGACAAAGCAGATATCAAAATGTCGAGAAGAAAGCTCAGTTAACAAAGGATATTTTTTTTGCAGCAGAACTGTTATCTCCTTTAAAGCACATATAAGTGTTATACACAATGTCATATAGACGACATCGTCTTAGATTGAATATGATATACATGTATCTATTACTAACCTCGACCCACTCGGTGGAACCAATCAAACCCACCTCCTCACCGCCCCAAGAACAGAACACAATAGTCCGCCTCGGTCGCCAACCTGCATCGGAAGCATACAAATGCAATTACCCAAATGTATTTCCTGGTTTTTATGAGGACTTCTTCAGGTTTGCTGTACTTTACGTCTGTGTAAGGATTTTCATTCTCCTCTTCTTTTTATTTTATACTTTATGGGTACTATAGGCTTGTCTTTCTGACTTTTGAAATGTCACCGTTATACATATTTATTTTTCTCCTGAAGGGCGTCTTTACCTCTTTTGAGCATATCTCCAAACAACCGGGTTATTTCCAGGAAGACGGCTGTTCCCGAGAGGGGATCTATGGCACCGTATGCCCAAGCGTCGTGGTGGTTCCCCATTAATATGTATCTGTCTGGAATAAAGATAACAGTAATTTGGCCCAGTGCTATATCGTTGGGTGCATAAAAGAGTAAATATTATGAGTATGTTTTCTAGTAATGAAACAGATTTGCTATTTTTCGTGCTAACAATTGAAAAGGTATTGGAAATTTGTCATGGATTCTTAGTATTTTACATTAACCTTTTTAGCATGTAGTGAAAATTCTCGAATCAAAGAAGGCAAATTGCCAGTTATCGAACGGAGAATCAAAGCAATAGGAATACCGCCAATTCCTCACCTGGTTCTTGACTGCCTTTGATGTAACCGATTACATTCTCTATTGTTCGTATCTCTTCGTAGTTATTCACTTCCAATCGGACCTCCCTGTAATTCAATGTTAAATAATAAGAGAGTCCATCTTGAGGAAATTATTTACAGTCTCGGCCACTGGTGCACTGATAAAAAATTAGAAACTTTGACAGATCAGCGTGATTGATTGATTCTTGGGTAATTTCTTTCGACGGTTCGTGAATCTCCGAACGATTACCTGTTTTCTTGAGCTTTGCTCGACAATCTACCCGTAATAGAATTCGAATTGTGGACCATTTCAGACGAACTATCAGTATTAATCTATGCAAAATCCTGGAAACGGCAATGCGAATGGAGGTCGATTTCTTTTCGAATAAACTTTCGACGAAAACCCTTTCGAATTAAAAAAAAAAATGCTTGTAACCACATTGTAGTCAGTCTAAATTCATTGGTATGCTTCGTTTCTATTTCGAACGTCACTTATTGGCGAGAAACGTCATGGTATGCTACTCACGAGGTTTGGTTGCAAATAAATCAGGCTACTGTCATTTTTTTGCCCAGATACGCAGCTTCAAATCGCTTCAAATGTATCGTGTGAGCATCCCTTGTCGCAAATACATGATCCATCGACTCCGACAAGTGTTCCACGAACTTGAAATCTAAAGAGCTTGGATGATGGGCTTGGATTAAAGGAAATTCCCCAACATGCGACTATGACGTACAGGTATATTAATATTCGATCTTGCATACTAGTTCCCAAACGATGACCTAACGGTTGACTTTACAACTTCATGTCACAAGATGTCGAGCTTAAACCGTCATACCTCACGTTGGAAAAGAAAACCGGAGTTCGACATCAACAACATGCTGAAACCACCGGCCATCTGCCAGACAATGTTAATACGGGGCCGATCCGAAACGTCGACGGCGACCATGTTGGGTTAAATTGGACTTCGGTCCATGCAGTCGCCTGTACTCACGTCCTGTTTTCGTTAGGATCTGAGGCGTTGTCAAGCTGTGCGGGAGACATTTTGGTGAAACAAACAAGTTTTGAGGTCTGACCCTAGCCTCATAAATGCCCTGATTCAAACACTAGAGAACACATATCACATGTTCACACTATGCTTTTAAAACAATTTGAAGCTGCTTTTTGTGGCAGAATGAGATAATTTCTTCATTTATGTGTTAAAAACCATGCGACAAGCCTACCGTGGCGTTTTACGCCATCAAGTTACGCCCAAGACAGAAAGGCAGCATACCAAGGAACATTCAATGACTACGATATGGTCGCAAATACTGTTTTAATTTAAAATGGTTACCATTGTAACTTTCTCGGGGAAAAATATGCTTTGCATTCGCATTGTTGTTCACAGGAATTTATATAGATTAATGATATTTAATCTGAAATGGTACACTATTTAATCTGAAATGGTACACGAATTCCAACACAGGTAGATTGTCGAACAAAGTTCAAGGAAACAGGTAACCATTCGGAGATTCACGAAACGTCGAAAGAAATACTCAAGAGCCAATCGGATTCGCCGGAACTACACTGTTCAGCAAAGTTTCGAATTTTTTACCAATGCCCCAACCATTGTGGCCGAGATTGTAGTGGGTATGAAAAGATGTAGGTAACACAGTGTAATGAAAACGGAAGTTAAATATGAATATTGATGAGAATATCAAACAACAATCAGTCTAAGAGACCCAAAGACGTTGAGAAGGAATGAATGGTTTAGAACCGCGGAATATGCTGTCAAGTTGTACGAGTAAATAATAGATATACTTACAGGTTTACATCGTCGAAGACTTGTCCGATATGGTATGTAAAGTTGAGACCACCTTGCCAGTTCTCGAGGACTGTGTCACCGCTCAGACGACTGGCCCATGTGCAAAATAAACAGAAGCAATATTTCAGACTACATGTATACGATAGATACACTACGAAGCACAGAAGCTTTCGAAATGACTTCCAGATCGTGTGTTGGTGGTAGTAGAAAAACGGGTGATCAGAGATGTGAAAGAATCAAACATTACAATTTTTACAATAAATTTACCAGAACACATAATTAGTCATTTTGATGCCAGTTATCGAATCATAAAACTGATCTCCAAAAGAATACAGAAAAATTAGGCCTACATAAGAATTCACCTTAACAGACGATATGCATCACCGTATCCGACTGGCTGACTGGGAATTCGGGGCAAATCGATCTCATCCACATCAAGACGATGAGCATAATCTAAATGAAATGAAAAAGAAGAACACATGAAAGATTTTTAACGATTTTAATCA